>JAECUM010005196.1:0-82631 GCA_016617855.1 Megalonaias nervosa
CTCTCTCTCTCTCTCTCTCTGATGCAAAACAACATGTAGCCTGGAACGCTGTATTATCGCGGTACATAATGTTTTACTTGTAGATAGTAAAACTGTTTTGCTATTGTTGCTTATTTATAATTTGTCAAGTTTCAATGACTTTCCCTCTTTCTATTCCTATAAAAAATCTTTGTCAAACGAAGCGCTCAAATGTAAATAGAACAGCATACGATGGCTGACCCAGATTAACGTACCATGGGGGAACAACTCTATATTATCGCGGTATTTGCTCAACTTACATATGGTAGCACACAAGTATTACAATAAAAATAAAATACGACTTACCTATGAGAAGAAATGTCCACACTTGCACTGGTTTAGTATTTCCACAATAAAGGAAAGGATCCAATGATAAAATCCAACACACAAATGTAATTCAAGTGTAAATCCATGCGGAATCCATGAATAACATTACAAATTAAATGCAACAATTATTTAACTTTATATGAATTTAGAATGCAAAATGGGCAAATAAATGTAACTATATAACAACTATTAATAATAATATTATTATTAATATTAAAATATTATAGATTTAAAGAAAGTTTAACTGTTATTATATTCTTATGTACGTGCGAGAAATATGATCATAAGCAACATTTTGTAAATGTTGGTCCATATTGGCTACCATGAAATGAAATTGCAACCTTGACATTGTAAGAACATGTATGTCACCATCAGCATATGACCTATAATCATCAAACATCAGACGATATACTGAATATATTTCGTAACCAAAGCCAATGCAGGTATAGCATGTTCGACTGGATTTTTTTATATGATGATCTTTGCAAAAACATGAACTTTACAAAAACGTGATCTTCATTCTTTTTCATCGTAAAGTTATAAAACAAAGTTGACATTTTAGAGGAAATTGTGCTGTAAGATATTTGAATCCTTACTGCTACAGCTTTACATCTGTAAACAACCGCTAGATGGCGTGTGTCCAAAATTATTCGGAAAATCCCGTTTGCCGCTATAGTATAGAGCCCGCGATAATACAGCGTTGGACGATATTTCAGACAACCTATAATGAAAATCTGGGTACGTAAATATGCTAATAGAAAATACATCATTATTTCTGGAAACAAAATGATAGAATGTACTTCGTGTTTTGCAATTTTCTATGCTCTACAGTAGTTTTACAAGCTTTCAAAAGTAAGCGAGATTGTTTAAGATATGAGATCCAATACTTCTGTTATAAATTGTCCACGCGAGGTATACAAACTATAACAATGTCGTAACTAGATCACGTAACTTACAATCGGGATTAAAGGATCACTATACATAAATGGAAAACAAGATTGAGTCTAATCTCTGCTTTGAAAGTTAAAACGAACGTACCAATTTTATGATCCAAATATGTGAAATTATGTTATCATTTAAATAATTGAGTTTTTCTGCAGTTTATGTATCTTTGGAAATCATGCATAAATGGAAGGATTCAATTTAATTATACAATGCCGATTCCTTATTCTTTCGAACAGTTTTTTTTTTATTGTGATATATGAGATGTAACTGGTCTTACTTGCATGGATTTTATAAAGAATCGTCGGCATAAATAACAAAGATAGCTTAGAGATTCTGATGTGTTATTCTTTAAAAAATAACTTTATGTAACCTTTATGAGATAATAAATTCACTGCATTTTCGTCTACTGATAATGCTAAAAAAAGGGGATTTAATATGAACTTAAAAGTCCATGCAGTCAGGGAAGACTAACCTGTAAGAAATATTATCTCTCTGATTTGTGTTTGTGTGTGTGTGTGTGTGTGTGTCTGTGTGTGTGTGTGTGTGTGTGTGTGTGTGTGTGTGTGTGTGATTTGGATTTTTAACGTAGCTTTAACAATGTTTCAATCATATCTTTAGTGTGGAAGTTTATAGTGATGTCTAGCACGGGAGCATTATGCCCCACCCAGTCGTAGACATATATCATCATGCCCCACCCAGTCACATTATCCTGACACCAGGCCGACCAGTCCTATTACTAACCTCTTAATGCTGAGCGCTAAGTGCTAGTACTATTTTTATGTATTTGGTATGACTCAGCCGGGGTTCGAACCCGCGACCTCATGCATCCGAGGCAGACGCTCTAACCACTTAAGCCACAGGAGCGGTTACTAACACTTGCAGATACCAAAACTAGAAAATATAACCTTGAGTTTTGAGAATCACACATAGTGATCAAGACGTGTAACGTTCAAATTTTGGAGTATATATGCTTGGGAATTATGCCTTATTTCTTTGAGTTATGGCACATTTATGTCGAGAAATAGAAATGTTCACAATATTCTTTGGAAAATAATAAAATTGTTTTTGCCATTAATAACTTTGCATTCCATGATACCCAAAACACTATCAATAGTAGTAGGGGTTTCACGTATATGTTCTTATTCTATTCATGAAACCGTATATTTTTGACCATATGACTTAAAAACAAGTACAGAAAAGCTCAACAATGTAAGTAATTGTAACTGTTTGTAGTACCCAGAGTAAATTATTTAATTACAAATATTATAATTATTTCATAAACTGCCACTAGAATAAATAATGTAATGAATACATGACCACTGAGGTTTAAATTCGTGACCACTGAGGTTCGAAAACACCTGGTCATGTTCTCTCCTGTTAATATGTAGATTGGCTTTTTATAGATTGTTGGCTTTTTCCTCGATCATACAGGTCTAATGTATGATTGTAATTTGTCTTTGACACTATTCCAAAATCAGGTTAATGGTGTGCCTGACTAGGGCCATTCATTTTGTAAACAACATAATAAATAGCTAATATTTTTCTGTGAGTATATTTAAATATTAAAAATATTATTTTAATTTAGTCAATGACATTGATATTCCCCCATAGATAAACCTGGAAGGCCTGTTGTTTGCTATGTTCTTCATCATAATTTTAACTTGGAATTTTGACCCTCATCATGGTTCTATTATTGAGTCTTATTTTTTTTAATATAATGTTGCTTACTTGAAACATTACTCATTTTGGCCTTAACATCTGAAGCAGAATCAATCTTATTATTGTGTTCAGATTTTGATTTGGGTGGATTTGTTTTTTCAAATTCACTTCAATAACAAAGTGCTCAATAATATTCTTGGACTAAAATGTTAATTTTGAATTATAGCGTATTCAGACAAGGAAAACTTGGATTATATCATTGTGATATATTAAAAGACTGCTGGTACATCTCCACACTCCATACCACTGGCACATTGGTATATTCGAGACTGCGGGTACATCAACACGTTCAGTGTTTGAACTTATTTTGAATACATCTGAAATTTAATTTGAACTCTATTCATTTGGGCATGCGCTAGAAGTGTTAGGACTATTTGAATTTAATTCACAATACTGTATGTTTTTCAAAATTTTCACTTCGTGTTCGAGGGAAAAAATCATTTATTGCATTTACTAAACTTGATGATTTTCGTTCTTTTCTGTTTCTTTGCTTGAGACTCTAGAAGAATGTCTATGTAACCTACCCTTCTCATTTGACTAGCTTAACACTTGCACGTACCTCCTACGAAATAGGTTTAAGTATCCTGTATAGATATATATATATACCTATATAGCTAGATCTGTGATATTTAGTGAGTTAATGCATCTTGACGAGTTGTACACTCTAATTACAAAAGAAGGTCACAGTGTTCTTTATTTCGTGATTGTGTATTTTGTGTGTTAAATTTATTTATCAAGCTGAAAATAAGTAACACGCCCTTACCACAAAAGAATGTCAATGTAACCTAAATTTCACATTTTTTTTGGTTTAGATTAATGTTTTTGCCTTTAGCTCAAAATGAATTAGTTTTCCTAGCACCATGTTTGCATACTGTTATACCAAGATTCAGGTAATTTGGTGAATGGCTCTATCTTAATGATTTCTACGCCCTCATTACAAACGTCGGTCATTGTTACTGCTTTAGTTTCATACTCAAGCAATATTTATGCCCTAATTTATACATAGTTCATCAAAATAATTGACTGTATGCCTCCCTATTTATTATCAAATCCGTACAAGAAAAGAAGGTCATTGCAGATTACTTTTAACATTGTACTGGCTTATGTTTTTGCATTTAACCCACGACTTCAATGGTCTTTCATATACTGCTTAACACTGCTACATCTAGAATCATGAAAAATGACGAGAAGATGGATCTGTGTCTTCATCAGTACTATACCCTCATCTTAAAATCAGAACACTTTGACCCATCTTTAACATTGTATGGGTTTGGTTCAATGTGACATTTTTAATATTTATGTTACACAAAGTAAATCGAGATGGTAAGTTTCGTAGCAATTTTATGAAATACATTTTGCTGGGTTTCTTTTTCATGGACATGTTACCTGTTGTCATGGAATATGGATTTTCCCCTTAGTGTTTGATATTGCATGTATATCTCCCTTGAGCTATAATCGCTTTATTCAAATGCAGTTAGCTACTCTTTTGAAATCTGAAATGTGTCTAGTATAAGTTGTTGTTTGGTTCCGTTACTCAGACAAATAATATGGCTGCCGCATCTGTCAAGTTGAGAAATTTTTATTATCGTGACTATTCCTGAATGGGTGGTCATGCCAACATGCAGTTTTAACTAAAAGAGGTCTTATGACGTCTAGTTGTTTCTAAATGAAAATGGTGACAATCTGACGTCAACGATGGCTGCCGCATCAGCATAATTGAAAATCATATTTATTGCTACTCCTCCCGGCTGACTGGCATATCAGCATTGGGGTTTCACTAAATACTTCTCATGATGTCTAGTAGGACCTAAATATAAATGGTGCCGATCTGAGTCCAGTATGGCTGCCACAGCAGCCATCTTGAAAACCTTGATGTCCAAAATAGCTCCACGACAGCCATATTAAAAATCTTGTTATCTCTAGCCCGCCTGAATGGATGGTAATATCAACATGGGGCTTCCAGAAAAGGCTTGTTATGATGCCAAGTTAATTCTTAATGATGATGGTGCCGATTCAAGCCCAGTATGGTCGCAATATCTAAATATGTTGTTTTCGCTACTCGTGCTAAATGGATAATCGTATCAAAATGGGGTTTCCACTAAAAGAGCTCTTATGTATAGTTGGTCTTAAGTAAAAATGGTACCGATCTGACACCCAGTATGGTTACTACTTGAGCCGTCTTAAGAATTTTGATATAGCAACTCTACTTGAACAGAAGGACGTACGCACGTGGGGTATTCACCTGAAGACGTCTTTTGATGTCTGGTTGGCCATAAATAAAAATGATGCCGATTTGACCTCCAATATGGCCACCACAGCAGCCGTTTTTAAAATGGTGTTATCGCTGCTCCTCATAAATGGAATGTAATATCTTAAAAATGCTGTTATCTGTATATATATATATATATATATATATATATATATATATATATATATATATATATATATATATATATATATATATATTATGTTACGTATCGGCTCGTTCAAAGTAACACAAAGAAAGAGTGAAGACAACAAGCTTTGTAAATTTTAACAAAAATAATTTATTTCCCTAGAAAACACGGTGAAAAGGTAAATAGGTGAAACAAGACTTAGATTTACGAAGAAGATTCCCAAATTTTTTTTCTAAAGTTGTGAAAACACACAAGTCCTGTGAATAAACAGTTCTAATTTGATATAATCTGAATCTAAGTTCCGTTCCAAGATGGCGGATGATGACGTCAGACGAAGGCTAACACAAAATGTCCGGAATTTTCACTGTGAGTCACAATTTATATTGTTCTGCTCCAATTTATAAATAATTTCAACAAATGTCTTTGTCCAAAGCCAGTAGGGTTGTTCTCCAGGGAAAATAATTATTTAGAAAGTAGATAAAGTACAGCTACCACCACTAACAATACACATGTTGATTTACATACGTACGAATGAACAACTCTTTCCAGCACGGGAATACCTTTTCCTTAAGGTATTAGAAACTCTACAAGATGTTATGATGTGACTCTCAACTATGACTGACTACGACTATGACTGATTTTCTTACAGATAACTAAGCATGTCAAAGAAACTAATACGTCTTTTCATATACACACGCACGAAGCACACGTGTGATTTCGCAATCCATCTGGACATTACGAAAGCCTGAACAAGTATCAGCCAATCATTTACATAGCTACTGCTGAATGTTTGCATGCGACGAATTTACTATCATACAAAACTCATGCTTACATGAGTCACACTTACGTTTTAAATAAATGGGATGTTTCTAACATACTATTAGACCCATGCAAACATAATCATCATAATAATAATAACTACATTTAATGATGTAAAAATAAATTAAAAATGAAACAAAGAATTAGAAGAATTTAAGTTTTAACACGTATGTAATGTCTAATCCATAGGTCGTAATAATATATATATATATATATATATATATATATATATATATAGTTATATATATATATATATATATATATATATATATATATATATATATATATATATTGCTACGAGTCTGTGGTCACAAACTTAAGTAACAGAAAAGCCAAACCAACATGTTTTGTGAAACTTAACAAACAATTTAGTTATTAAAGTAATAAATGAAAAATGTGAGAGGAACTTACAATATAATAAAGTGAATCCAAATTTGTACTTATAAAGGTCTATGAAAGTCCTAAACGAATGAAAAGTCCATTATAAATTTCAATACCGGAAATGAACTTGTCCTCCAAGAACCGTGACGTCGTCAAGATGGCGTTGTCCAGAATTCTTTCGAATAACTTATAACAGTTCCAGAATAATTTTAAAGTCCAAATAATGAGCACTTTCTATTCCCATTGAACAGTCCAACAAATGTTTTTACTCTAAAAAAATATTTAAGTACATAAAATACGTCTGCTGACTTACAACAGGATCACTAAAAGTGTGGATGACTCCAGAAATCGGAAAGGAACTGAACGCCTAATTTTCATCTTATATACACCGTATATTGCGACTGTAGTTCGTAATAGACCCCATGTGACAACATATACTATTGATTTACGACAAAATACGTATATTTACATGACCTCGCGCATGACCTCGTACGTACAGTGTGTGTGTGTGTGTGCGTGTGTGTGTGTGTGTGTGTGTGTGTGTGTGTGTGTGTGTGTGTGTGTGTGAGAGAGAGAGAGAGAGAGAGAGAGAGAGAGAGAGAGAGAGAGAGATTTGGATTTTAAACGTAGCTTTGACAATTTTTTCAGTCGTCTCATTGACAGTCTATTGTAGCGCGAATAAAAACATACGGTTATTAGTTTTGTTTCTAGTGCGCTAGTTTTGCTCCTAAAGCCTGTCTGGCTCGCAATGTGATGAAAATACCCCGCTAGAAAGTACACTAGTGCACTACATTGTACAGTTCATAGTTCAATGAACTAAGTGGTAGTATATCGAAAAAGATTGAATGACGTGGGGGCGCTTTGATTTAAAAACATAGCGGAAAGTGGTGGCAGGCAGAGGTTTTTTACAACGAATTCTGGACACAATAGACTATTGTTGCAGAATTAGCAGATCAGACATAATTGATGAATATTTGATATTTAACATAAATAGGAGGTATTGCTCTGAAATCTATTTTAATTATATATTTTTACAAATACTGGTAATAGATGGTTCGCTTTAATTGCTAAATGTTATTACAGTCATTTAGCGTTAAAACTTATTGTGGTTATACTTTAAATCAAGCAAAGACTTTCATATCTAAACATGTGATCCTTGAAACCACCTTACTGATTACTAGTGAGCACAACATAAATTATTTAATTCGTGTGCTCTGATTAGGTATCTTTTCATGCTACTTGATTAATATTAAGTCAACAGTTGTAAAATAATCACAAGCCCTGATTGAAATTTCACAAGCCCAGACTCCAATTTCCATATGTACAAAATTTACCCTTTTTAATATTATATTTGTCACACAACGTTGCAATTGCTACAATTCATATGTAAATTAAATAGGAGTTTTGAAGGTAATGCAGGTGTTATTAGGGTTCATCAATACACACACTGGAGACTGGATTGTCCTGTGTTCAAACTTCTTTGCTGGATTACCTGACCCAATCATGGTCTAAACCAAGCTGACGTATGTAAATGGATTTTTTCGGTATGTGCAAAAATTCATTGCCTCTCCCCCACCTTTTTTTCCTGGCTTGGATCACAAAATAAAAACTCATTCGACCAGTTCCGAAAATAATTTTTATTGGGTTTTGTTTATAACATTGATTGCTAATTGCTTTCTGAATCGGTTTCAGAAATGAAACACACTTAAACACTACTCTGACAATTGAAATAATCATGTCTTTTCCTCGAATAACAATTTGCAGATAACCAAACTTATCAATATTTCCAACAATTTACTTTGTTTTGATATGTTTGATAATTCCTCTGCTACTGGCCTCGTATAAATTATAGACAATATGTGACTGAAACGTATCTTGTAAATCATGATTTGAGATGTTATTGTCGGTGACCTGATGATTCACATGAAAAACTTGCATTCCATCTGGAATATCATCGTTAAACAGAGTCCAGATAAACTCATGCAAACATATTTCCTTATGCTTTGCATCATCTTTACATTTCACTCGAATTGTATAACCAGCAGGAGTTAAAATCCTATCAATTTTTTGTTTTTATATTTAGCACAACGCAGGTTCATTACCAGAAAACAAGTAATATTTCGGATGGACCCAGAAAATCTGATATCTCGCAAGATCATGAGAGATAATAGGCTGATACAAATTTTGTGCCATTTATATATTGTGCTGTCCAAATCTCTACTTGACAATTTTCACATCACACTAAATTAGAGAAATGTAAAACTATAAGTATAGCGATGTTGAAAATGAGTGATATCGCAAAGAAGAGTTTGATACGGATAGCAAGATATCAATTTAAAATACTTGCAACAGCATTTGCCGGGTTTGACAACAGCTTTAAATTTGATAATCAACTTTTACTAGTAAACTTATCTTCCACAAACTTGTGTCATCTGATTTTGCCAACTATGAAATCTGAACCTGCCGCGCATAAGGGTCTGAAAATGATAGTACAATTGCATGTTCAATTTTCAAAGTTAAGTATTTCATCGGGGATGCAAGAATCCCAACAGCATAATGAAGAACTTGCTGATCCTTATATCACATCAAGATCTTGTCGAATTGCAACTGGAACAGATTTGATGTCGTTATCAGATGAAATATTTCAGGAAATTTGAAAAAAAATTGATGAGTACACAGCATCATGATCTGGATGGAGATTTGATAAAATATCAGAAATTTTATTTCCTACTATGAAATATAGTCTACTGCGAGGTAGTTCAATTGTTGAGTTGCCAACTAAAATAAAACAACTCGAAATGCTGTATGAATATCAAGAAAAGCGACAATAAATGTTTTCAGTGGACGGTATTATCAGCGTTGTTCTCAGCTGACAAAATGTTGATAGAGTATTACATCATATTTGTCATGCTAACAATCTAACCTTTAGCAATATTGACTTTCCTGTTCCTGAGAATCAAATTCCAAAATTTGAGAAACAAAACAATCTCCTGTTAACAGGAGGTATTTACGTGTTTTTTGTTGATGATGAGTCACAAAAGATATATCCCAGATACATCAGCGATAGAGCATCCCAAACAACAGTAAATTTATTATTTTATAAAAAAATATTATACGTGGATAAAAAAACTTTAACGGGTTAGTCGGAGGTCAGTATAACAAACACAAAGAAAAAATATTTCTGTGTCCGATGTTTGCACGGATGTAGGTCTCAGCTGGTTTTCGATCGTCATCCCGAGTACTGCTCCGATGTACAGCGGATATCTATCCCTGGCGAAGATGAAAAGATATTACAGTGTATAAACTACAGACACAATATGAAAGTTCCTTTTATAATCTACTCAGATTTCGTGTCTATTTTACTTCCAGTATCAGGAGCAGAAAATAACTCTGATAAATCTTCGTCAAGAAAAGTACAAGAGCATGTTCGATGTGGAGTTGTTTGTGCTGTTGATCGAGCTTTATCAAAACCTATTAAAATTTATCGTGGAGCTGATACTGCTATTTGGCTTTTAAAAAATGATCTTATCAACGAGGTTGAAACCGTTAACAATAAAACAAGAAAATGAGTTTGCTGCAGCAAAAATATGTCATATTTGTGAGAGGGTGTTTACGCCTGTGCTTGGGCCTCAAGGTCGTGTGAAAGATCATTGTCATATTACTGGTTGATATCGAGGTCCAGCTCATGAAAAATGTAATTTACGTTATACCGCACCAGATATTGTTCCTGTTGTCTTTCATAGTTTTCGTGGTTATGATTCTCATATTATAATTGAGGCGTTCAGTAACAAAAAGATATTATACATCGTCTGAAAATCAACAACAACAATTAAATTAAGTGCATACCAAATGACACAGAAAATTATATGTCTGTTACACTCGGCAAGTTAAGATTTATTGATAGTTTGCAGTTTATGGCTGCGTTGTTGGACGAGCTAGTAAAAGGCTGCGGTAAGTTTGATAATTTGACTGAGTATTTCGTTAAGAAATCAAATTTACTGACACGAAAAGGTTTCTTTCCATAAGAATATTTTAACAATTGGGATAGATTTGATGAAACAAGTTTACATGACAAGAAATTGTTTTACTCCAAGTTAAATCTTGAAAGTGTTAGTAATGATGATTATGCTTATGCTAAATCGATCTGGGACTCGTTCGACTGTAAACACTTCGGTGATTATCATGGCTTGTATCTGACCACAGATGTGTTGTTGCTAGCGGATGTATTTAAAAATTTCAGAGATGTCAGCGCAGAAAACTACGGATTAGATTCGGCTTGGTATTACTCAGCACCTGGATTAAGCTGGGATGCTTTATTGAAACATAGTAAAATAGAACTCTAACTGTTAACAGATCCTGATATGTTCTGTTTCATCGAGCGAGGAATCCGAGCTGGGATTAGTGTTATAAAAAAAATATATGCCAAGGCCAATAATAAATATTTACCCGACCACGATAAAACAGCGTGATCAGGTTTTATAACTTATCTTGGCATACAAAATCTTAACGTATATGATATGTCTGAGCCAGTGCCGCACAGACGTTTCAAGTGGATCAGCGAAAAACAGGTGTTTTTTTTTTTAAATAAAACCAATAAAAATATATCAGCGGGATGCAAGCATCCTGATATTAGTTATTTTGTTGAAGCTGATATTGACAATCCTGTTGAGCTTCATGATAAGCATAGTGAATATCCATTTTGTCCAGAATTAATGCTGATCAACTATAGTTTATCATCTGATTAACAGAGAAATTATTCGCAGTGTAAATCTATTATTCATAAACTAGTTCCTAATCTGCTTAACAAGCAAAGATACGTTTTGCATTACAAAAATCTGAAACAGGTTCTTGATCATTGTCTTGTATTAAGAAAAGTCCATCGAGTTTTAAAATTTAATCAGTCATGTTGGATGAAAGATTTTATCGACGTTAATACTAGACGAGGAGCAGCTGCAAAAACAGAATTCGAAAAGAACTTTTTCATACTTGTGAACAACAGCGTCTTTGGCAAAACCATGGAAAATATCAGAAAGCGAGTTAATATTGAGATCGTCAATAACGTGGAACGTCGTAATAAATTTGTTGTATATGATGATTTTGTTAGTATGAAATTATTTAATGAGAATCTTGTAGCCGTTCATAGAAGAAAGACATAGCTAAAGTTAAATACGCCAGTTTATGTTGGGATGGCAGTACCTGAAATTTCAAAGTCATTAATGTACTGGTTCCACTATGATTTTGTTACGGTTAAGTGGTCAGATGCAGAGCTGCTATTTACGGATACTGACTCCCTGATGTATAAAAAAAATTCTGACGATATTTATCAAGAGTTTCACGGTAACCGAAAAATATTCGATCTTTCAGATTATCCCAAAGACAGCAGATATCACAGTGACAATAACAAAAAGGTTATAGGAAAGTTTAAGGATGAAAAAACTTTGTTCTTACAGTTGAGTTCATCGGATTACGGAGTAAAATGTACTGTCTAAAACTGTCAGATAATGATGTTGAAAAACGAACCAAAGGTATCAAAAGAAATGTAGTTGGTAATGCAGTCGGATTTGATAATTATAATACTGCGCTAGATGGATTATTGATTTTGTTGAGATGATGGCAATACAATCTAATCGTCATAAGATTGAAACAGATGTTATTATAAAATGTGGATTATGTAATTTTGATGACAAGCGATATTGTTCCGATGGCATCAGTACATTCGCGTTAGGTTATAAAATGTCTGTCAGCGTAGGCTTTAGCAAGGCAGATATTTTAGATTGGTTATTACAGTAAATTTGTATGTAAATATCAAAAGTAGATAAAGTAAACTTTTGTGTAAAAAATATAATAGGTTTTACGCATACGACTCTGTGTAAAAACCACAGTAGTGACCTTAAAGGTGAGTTTCTGGATCAACCCTATTTTTGTTCGACGACGATGATGATTTTCATGATGGTCTCAGGTTAGTAATCAACGATGAAATCGACGCTGTTGCCTCAACAAAATTGTTTTCGTATTTGTTTAGACTAACCAAGGGGAGGAAGGGGGGTGTAAAATCATGCTGTCGTCCAAGTACAAAAACAGGGTTGAGCCAGAAACCCGTTATGCTCACTATTCACGAATTGCCATTCATAACTAACCTGTTAATGCTGAGCGCATAGCGAGGAACCTGCAAGTACCTTTTTTATAAGTCTTTGCGTACCTACCTTGTAGATATAAGTTATATACCTATGACGTACCTACATTGTATGTATAAGCTATACATGTATGACGTACCTACATTGGATGTATAAACTATATATCTATGACGTACCTACATTAAATGTATAAGCTATACATCTATGACGTACCTACATTGTAGGTATCAGCTATACATGTATGACGTACCTACATTGTATACATAAGCTATAATGTATGACGCACCTACATCGCATGTATAAGCAATTCATCTACGACTTCTCTACATTGTACGTATTAAGGCACACATAGCAAGACATCTGTGACGCACCTACATTGTATGTATAAGTTATACATCTACGACGTACCTACATTGGATGTATAAGGTATACATCTATGACGTACCTACACTGTATTTTTAAGCTATACATCTATGACGTAGCTACAATCTATGCATAAGCTATACATCTATGATGTACCTACATTGTATATATCAGCTATATATCTATGACGAATCTACATCGTATGGATAAGGTATATATCTATGACTTACCAACATTTGATGCATTAAGGCACACATAGCTAAACATCTATGATGTAACTGCATTGTATGTATAAGCCATACATGTATGACGTCACTATATTGTATGTATAAGCTATACGTATATGACGTACCGCTCCGGTGGCCTTGTGGTAGAGCGTCCGCCTCGGATGCGGGAGGTTGTGGGTTCGAACCCAGGCCGAGTCATACCAAAGACTTTTAAAAATGGTACTTACAGCTGCCTCGCTTGGCGCTCAGCATTAAGAGGTTAGTATAAGGACTGGTTAGCCTAGTGTCAGGACAATGTGACTGGTTGGGACATCATGCTACATGTCTGCGGCATGATACCCCAGTGAAAAACACCACTATAAACTGTCACAGTGCAGACATCGTAGCGATATGACTGAAAAACTGTTAAAACTACGTTAAAAATATAAAACACACAAAAATCACACGTACCCGCATTGTATGTAAAAACTGTATATTTATGACTTCCCTACAAACTAGAAATATGACCATTTTCATGAAAAAGAAATCTGGATGTAGCAACTTCAATATCAGAAGGTCGTTTGTGTTTGGTTTTTTTATTTATTTTTTTTTGTTTGTTTGATCTATTTCCAAACACCCCAAGACGACAGTCGTTGCCAACTGAAACATGTAAATACAACAAATAACTTTTCTGATCAAGGACAACACATTCAGGAGATTCTATTTTCATACTTGCGTACTTTTTCTTACTTCACCTTTGTATGATTTATCAGTGCATGTTTAGGCCGTAGATAGGTATTTTATGCCAAGTGCTACAAAACCTTCATTCAAGCATATAATGCAGTGAATTGACCAGATACGTATATATGAGGATATCCCAAGAATTCTTTATGTTAAGAAATTAGGGAGGGTCAGTTTTACGAAACTAATCCATGCTACCAATAAGCCTCGTGAAAACTGTACATTATGGTGTCTGCTTCAGTGATTGGCTAATTTCTCCGCTTGAGAAATATCTTCCCAAAACCGATAATCAAACATAACAATTACAAACCTGTAAGAAAGTTATAAACGGAGACGTGAATACAAAAAACATATACCCTGGGTGTGTTACAATATTATTTATATTTAGATCATAATGGAAGATTCTTATCTCAAGAAGCAATACAAGAATTTGTTAATTCCAGTTTTTTTAGAGTGTATAGGTGTCATACAAATAGTAAAAGAATATTTTAAACAATTATCAATTCGACTTCAGTCTTTGTGAGGTGATAGCTCAAAGCTCTTTTTGAGACATGATTTCAAAGAAAAGAAAGACTGAAGTATTAACAGATTTATCATGTAAAAGGTGTGTCACCTTTAAATTTAGATTTCAATTCACGTAAATATTATAATTAAAATATAACTTGCTAATATCGTTATTACGTGCAAACTATATGATATTAGCGAATGCATTGATTCATGGTGACGGACAGGTCAAAGATCAAAAGCTGCGATGACTCAGTGGTTAGCACGCAGGACTCGTGACCAGAAGGGTGCTGGTTCGAATCCTAAGAGCGTATCAGCCCGGGTCAGCAACTGTTGTGTGTCCTTGTGCAATGCGCTCTACTGTATTTATCTTGACACTATATAACCTTCATGTGCTGTTGTTCCGTAAAAGACCAAACCAACCAAATTAAAGTGACTACTCATAATGACTAAAATTTCCAAGGTAGTACCAATTAGTATGTTCTGGTGCCAATTAGCAGGACAGAACCATGACCAGAATACTTAATATCAGTGATTCCACTGGCTTGCGGATAACTCTCACTGTTTGACATAAACCCTACACTATAAGTATACATTGTTCGTTCGAATTTCTAAACACAGAAGCACATCCCTCGATCCACTTTATGTTGTAGGAGTCAACTGAGACTGCCTTTACGTAAGCTGTTAATAGGTGCGGCCAAAAAGCATGATACCTGGATGAATAACGAATCAAACCTTTCGTGAAAACTATGTCAACAACTCTAACGTTATCTAACGACTTTCACGAACAAACGTAAGTGTACTTGTAGGTAGTCAAGCTGTTTGGTATCAGATTTACAACCACGTGTCACCTTGCTTAGAAAGAAAACGAATTGTGTTAGCATGCCCACCCAAGAGTTGAACATATGCCGATAAAGACTTCGATCTAAATGCACTAACGATGCCCATCCTGTCATGTGCTTGTGCTGGTTAGCGCATAGGTCATGCCGTGCAACAGGTCATAAGAAGATATTCGTTTGCTACACATTTTTAGATTTAATGATAAATTTGAAAGGTGGACGTACATGGTTTTACTCGCTGCTCGAACTGTGCCAATTTTCGCGATAATCATATTTCAGATACTGATGCATCACCTCTTATATACCGTTGCATCATTTCTTATGCACTGATGCCTCATCTCACGTACCTAAGCGTCATCCCTCTCATCTCTCACGTGCCTTTGCATTATCTCTTACATAATGATATATCATGACTCACCTACCGATGTATTACCTCTCACATTCCTATGCATCATGTCTTCTGTACCAATGCATCTTCTTTCACGTACCGATGCATTTGACGAATGGAGAGTGCATAAGACTTAAAAATAGGGCTTAAATGCGTTACTTTAGGGTTATCCTCTATTGGTCATCATCATCATCATCATCACCCTTATCATCATCGTTGTCGATGAGTTTGACATCGTTTTCCCAGCCATATTCAGCGTCGTCACAGTCATCACCATAGTTATTAGTATCATAGTAGTCTTTTGCTCGTTTTTATTGGTCATTTCTCAGTCAGTATTACAAAGCAGCAATAAAACTAATTCAAAATATACCCCAAATATAACAGATTTTGTAAACATAATACATAATCAAATTATGTACATTCATATGATAATGTTCTAATTTACCCATTTTGTCCTAATTATGTTTAAGAATTTTTTCTGTGAGTAAAGACACGTGGAATATATATTAACAGTTTAAGAACAGTGGAATCTAGTAACAGCCCCAATCAAAAATGTCGGAATAATATTGTCTTGATGACTAGCATGATTAGAATGGTACTGTGTCACAAAAATAATGCAGCAATCAACACATTCATTTACTACGTCATTCTGAATATAAAATAGTATATGCTTACATTGGTGTTGAAACTAATATCAAAAAGAGATTTACATCTTAATCAAAAGGGTTCAGTATAGTCATAAAATAGATGCATAATTGGTCCCTGGATTCACCAAAAGAAGTATATTATACTGTCCGAGAAAGATCCATTTCATCAGTTAAGCATTTGCACAAATAAATCAAAGATTTTAAACTGGCATGGCTGAAGGATAGAATCAAACAGTACCAGAAAATGGCTTTTGGCTTTCATTTTGCCACTCTTCCACAGAAGAAGTTTTTATTCAGCTGTTGTGATCAGTTTTCGTAACGTTTCGTAAGATTATGTTTCATTTAATCACGAAATAATTTAGAAAATATTTTTGTGACTTGAAGAACGGTATTTAAGAATCGTAATGGTTATGAATGACTTCCTCTAGTCTTACCACCATTCATCATCATCATCGTCACCATCTTTATTTTCTGCAGCAGTATGTATATACCACATCCGTTTTAGCATTTTATGTATATTTCTGATTATCTTATGTGATCATTCATAAAAAACAAAAAAGCTTAAATTTTGTTTATTAAATTTTGCATCGTTTCAATGTAACAAGATAACCGGGTTGGATTTCATATTTATAACAGAACACTTGATGGTGATACAAATAAAATGTTTATTGATGTATGACTTGAATGAGAAAAGAGTATTGATTAATACGTGTATAAGATCCAAATATTGGACAAGTTAACATAATCCGCACGAACCCAATAATGCACACAAATAATAAATACAAATAAATGACCTTACAGTACAAGGACAAAGGTGAATGATTCACAGTAATTTCACACGATGAATTACTCATTAGTAAAAAATGATGTATTCACTCAAATAGTGAAAACTGACGTATTTTACTCAAATAGTAAAATGATGAATTGATTGGACAGATATCATACAAATATGTCTTTATACGCTCCCAAAACACTGGGTATAATAACCCCAAAATTAGTCCACAGCTAAAAATATTACATGCATGGAGTAACACAAAACACTCCCGTCAATATCACACTTGGTTACCAGTCACACTGGTCAATCAAGCAAGCATCATTATATGTAGTCACCGACCACCATTCAATTCCTTGGTCAATCAAGCAATCAGCGCCCACCAATTGGGTCTGCAACGCCCGATCAACTGCTACTCGACCAGCAACACTGTTCACTCAGCTCTACGGCTGCTATGGTTCAGCTTTACAGCTGCTATGGTCAGCTTCTTTGGTTAGCTCTGCAGCTGGTACCACGTTGACTACGATCAGCATGGATCACTCTGATCAGCTGAAAATAATCTAACATCGTGTACTATTCATGACACGGGCATATACGATAACACATAATGACGTTATATACGGTAAGTTATACAAATTACATTATCGGTACGACATTACAAAATAATAAAGAGGTTCAGAAGTGAACCTGTGTCCGATAAGATTCCTATGGTACTAAACATTTCTTAATGAAATGCAACTTTACTTTATATTGCTAATATAAATCTCTTGCTAAGTGACAAACAAGAATAGAAAATATTTGAGTTATACTACGCAAGCCAAAGCTACATTGAAAACATACAAAAATAAACGTGGTAGTACGTACAATAGCTATAACTTACAATATACTAAGAAGTAATAAACATAAGAAATTAAAAAAATAACTTACATACCTCTACAGCTGAAGATGTGCAAGTCCTTAAGTAGACTGCTTACTGACAAGACGTTCCGTAATGTGAAGATATCGTCTTACGGTGAGGCATTTATACACAGACGATGTAGCCTACATCGTCTGTGTGCTGGAAGAATTCGGTTTTTCCTATCGAAAGCACTTCGCACGTGCGGCATAGGATGAACCGAACCCACCGTTTCGAACTATTGTACAATATACATAAATCACCCTCGGATATCGTTGTACACAAAAAAAAGAAACCCGAGTACGTGTATTTAATAAACGAAGGGATTTATACAATTCCGTGACATTCAATATTTACCAACATAATTCCGTCGGATCCCATTTAAAGGCAAAACAAGCTAATTTTGAGAAATCTTTAATTTCCAAAGATGACATCGCTAGAACACACAACGAAAAATTAATGTAATCTTGTGATACCGATGCCATCACAGAATTAATACTATGTTCAATATAACCATGGTTCATGAATAAGATTTTGATGAAAATGAGATCATAAAGTGCTGTGTTTTCTCATTTTATAATCATAAATATGAAAACCACCCAAACAAACAATGCACTGGATGTAATAGTCATTGAAATAGCCCATTAAAAAGAATACAATTTCTTATCGATTTTCTTGCAATCGTGCCATTAGCGATACTGCTAAACAAGAACACAATTTCTGTAGGGATTCCTAGAATCGTACCATGTAGTTAGGATGCTAAAAAGAATACAGTTCTACATGTGTTCCTAGAATCGTACCATTTTTCGTAGTGAGAATGCTAAAAAAGAATACAATTTCTGTAAGTTTTCCTAGAACTGTATATAGTGAGAATGATTAAAAAAAGAATACAACTTCGTATCGACATTCTTGCAATCGTGCCATTTAGCGATACTGGTAAACAAGAACACAATTTCTGTAGGTTTTCCTAGAATCGTACCATGTAGTGAGAACGCTAAAAAAGAATACAATTTCTGTAGGTTTTCCTAGAATCTTACCATGTAGTAAGGATGCCAAAGAAAGAATACAATTTCTGTAGGTTTCCCGCGAATTGTGCCATGTAGAGAGAATGCTCAAAAGAACACACTTTCTATTGGTTTTCCAAGAATCGTACTATATACTGAGAATGCTACATAAGGGCCTGTGTTACTCGGTTCGTGTTGCATAGATGGACGTGGATTAAGCTTTTCAGATACCGGGCAAGGTATTTAGCAGGCTGTAGAAAATGTTTATATGTATGGATGGATAGATGGAGTGATTGTATATGTATATTAGTAGGTATGTAGTTTGGGGCTTGGGTAGATTGGTATGTATGTCGGTAAGTAGGTACACATTTTTTTATATATATATTCTGTAAGTTTATCTACAAGTTTTCATAGTAAAAGTGTACTCATGGAGAATATTTTACTCAAGAACATTATTATATGGCTTGTAAAGAGAAAAATAATTACTATGGATTATAATTAGAACGTCTTATTCGATTATTATGAGAGTCTAAAGCATTGTTATTATTGATTATCATGAGAGAGCTTAGATCACTGTTAATATGGATTATCATGAGCGAGTAAACATCATTGTTGATATGGATCATCGTGATAACGTATCGAACACTATTATTATGGAATATATTGAGAAAGTCTAGAATACTGTAATTATGAATATAATCGGAGTGTATTGTACATTGGTAGTATGGATTATAATGAGAAAATCTAGGACATTCATATTTTGGATTATACAGCATGGATTATCATGAGGGAGTTGGTACCATGGATCATCACGAGTCAGTCAAGGACGTTATTATTGATCATCACGAGAGCGTCTAGAATATAGTTATTACAGATTATCGTGAGAGAGTGTAGAACAATGTTCTTATGAGTTATCATGCCAGTGTGGATTATAATTAGGGTCTCCTGCTCATTGTTATTATGGATTATCATGAGAGCTTCTAAAACATTGTTATTATCAAGAGAGAGTCCAGGACATTGTTAATATGCTATAATGTAATTATGGATTATCGTGAGAGAGGCTAGAAAACTGGCAGTATGGATTATCATGAGAGCGTCTAAAACAATGTTATTATGAACGATCACCAGAGCGTAGATTATCATGAGAGAATCTGAAACATTGGTGTTTATGGGTGTATGATTTAGATTTGTATCGCAGCTTTCACAATTTTAGTAATATCACTACGATGTCTGCAGTGTGGCAGTTTATAGTGATGTCTAGTACTGGGACATCATACCGTAGATGTTTAGCATCATCTCTCACCCAGTCACATTATCCTGACATTAGGCCGACCAATCCTAACACTAATCTCTTAATACTGGGGGCCAAGCGAGGCAGCTGCTAGTACCATTTTATAAGTCTTTGGTATGACTCATCTGGGGTTTGAACCCGCGAACTCCCGCATCCGAGGCGGACGCTCTAACCATTTAGGCCAGCGGAGCGGTCACTGGTATTATGGATTATCATGAGAAATACAAAATACAACTAATATCATGATTAGCACCACATCCAAACCTACGAAACATTTTGACTAATGTTGCTTTCAGACTGGAGGAAAAATTTTATAATAATACGACAAATTTAAACAGGTTCGAATCGGACTAGTGCTTATTATGTTCTTCAGTGATAATTTTGAAGTCACCCAAATGATTCATCTCTCTTTTATATCGTTGCTGAATGGAGAACATTTCTTTAGACGCATGGTGAAATTTAATAGTGTTCTTTTATTTGCACTGTATCGATGTATTCATATAAATGTGATATGTCTAGGAAATACAACGAACCGCAAAGACTCTCCTTTAAACGTGCCGAGCTCACTATCACTGGACATGGGTTAAAATTCTACTTATAACCGTTCATGATGGCTGTCATGTTGTGCTTCAGTGCATGAACTTTACTCGCATCGTCCCTGCATTGAAAAGTTCTCTCAAGTACTGAAATACTGCTGATCACCAACTAATCAAACTCCTTACAAGAAAAGACAAAGAAAAAAAGACAACGTCACAAAAGGCACCTAAAAATTGACTGCACCTAACCCACCTTCTTATCAGCATATCTTTACTCTATTAAGGCACACATAGCTATACATCTACGACTTCCCTACATTGTATGTATTAAGGCACACATAGCTGTACATCTACGACTTCCCTACATTGTATGTATTAAGGCGCACATAGCTGTACATCTACAAATTCCTTACACTGTACGTATTAATGTACACATTGCTATACATTTACGACGTCCCTACATTTTATATATTGTTACGACTTTATGGTCTGAAACTAAGTAACAGAAAAGAACGAAAACCAACAAGTTTGGGAAACTTCAACAAATAATTTATTCCCCTTGAATACAAAGAGAAAATTTAAAAATAACCTACAGTAATGCGAATTAAATCCCAAAAAGTTCTAAAAGTTCTTTCACAAGTCAAAATGTTCCAGCTAAATTCCAGTTGTATTCCAAAAATAAATTCCTATATTGAATGTGTTGATGTGTTTGTAGTCTCGAATGTGTTAATAGGCCAGCAGTCTTTTGATGTATCGCAACAATATTATCCAAATCGTTCTTATCTGAATTCACTACAGTTCCCAATTATAGTTTTAATCCAAGAATATGTCTGAGCACATTGCAATTGCAGTGAATAATAACTGGAACAAACAAATCCGACTAAATTAAAAACTGAAAACAACAACAAGATTGATTCTTTTTCAGATATTAGGGCAAGAATGGGCAATTTTTCAAGTAAACAACATTAAATAAAAACTAAGAAAGAATAATACAGCCAGGATGCAAGTCAGTATCCTCTATAAAATACTTAAGTTGTCAACAAGTTAAGGAATCTCCAAGTAAAAAAATTATTGTCATAGGCTCAGATTCATGAAAACATGTTTACCTCTAATAATAATCTGAATATAGAGAAATATTAGCTATGTATTAGATTTTTTAGAAAATAAATGTCACTGGTCAGGTATACCATTGACTTCATTTCGGACAAGGTCGAGTGCAAAATATAGATGTACATAATATATAATCATTAAGAAAAGCCAACAAACAAACAATACGGATTAAATATACATAACAATATTAATGCACACATAGCTATATATCTATGACTTTCCTACAATGTATGTATTAGTTATATATTTATGACTTTCCTACACTGTGTGTATTAAGGCACACATAGCTATACATCTACGACATACCTACATTATATATATAAGCGATATATCTATGACTTCTCTACATTGTATTAAGGCACACATAGCTATACATCTACGATGTACTTACATTGTATGTATAAGTTATACACTATCACTTCTCATGACCAACGTCTTATTCATACCTGTTGCACAACTTACATAAAAGAAAAAAAAAAAAAAAAAACAGTTAAGGAAGTTGACACTTGTACTAGCCCCATTATTGGACTGGACATTCAGTTTAGAGGCATTTGGGAATTGAGCTGCGTAAAGTTGTAGGGACCATTCACACGGCACCTGTCTGTACAACTAATCTTAACAAACACTTCCACATATTTTGCGACATCTCTGTATTCATTTGTATTAATACATTCTCACCCATGAGGTATGAAACTTGGCTTATTATTGTTACCCTTTATGGCCATTTCAAACTATGCATGCCTATATCTAACAATAATCTCACCTGAAATTATCACAAAAAATCACTACAGACTACTAAATTATACTAGTTTTTCACACCGAACCAGTGGCATACTAAGGTTAAATGGTGCCTGGGCGACGGTGAAGGCCCAAAGGGGTTATGGCATCACAAGATCTCTGGCGCTCGTGGTTTTGACGCCCAAAGACCTCTGACGCCCTGGATAACCGCCCCGTCCCCCCCCCCCCCCGCAACCTCTTTAGTAGGTTGCTGCTCGTAACCAGAAACTTCTTTCCAACCACCATGCCTTTGCACGAATTGTATAGACGTGTTTGCTCTGAATCACGGCCGAGTATATAGTATATTTTGGATGGTATTTTTGATGTAACTGTGCACGACATCAATTTGAGAAAGCACATCTGGTTGACCGAATTGGCAAAATGACACACAGGTGCAATACTAAATTACAACTTCGTATTCGTGACAACGTGGAATAAAACTCTTTCTTACCTCAGTTGGCTAAGAATGTCTCAGTCGCAGACCAGTGCAAAAAAAAAGTGTTACATATTGTTACATATGGACTTCTAAACACGTCTGAAGGATTGCGGGCATGCGTATTTGCTAGCCCATGTGATGGCAATCTAGGTCGTATTAGAAAATTTCCACAAAACGTCTTCCAGAGCATGATTCTTAGAGGGAATAAATGCACAAGAACGGCTTCCATGGATTTTTGACAATAATTTTTTGTCGCGAAGCATTAGGCATGTAAGATTTACTTCAATCGAAGATAGTTGTATGTTTAACAAATATGAAAGGGAATGAATTTGAATGTAACCATCCTATCCAGCTAAGACACGCAGATGAGCCGAAAAATGTTCATGTGATCACTAGCGTATAAAAGTAGGTCATTTTTCATTTATATTTGAGAGCAAAAAGGTTATTTTGTCACCCCCACCCACCTTTTCACTGTTTCTTTCCATCCAAACCAAACAATAATATGACGGAGCCGTCAATTATGTAGGAAAGAGTATGCTTATAACATATTGAAACTGGCTTTATCGCAAAGTCTGCCCACCCAAAAGTGAGACCTCTTGTTGCTTGTCTATGTGACAAAGAGTAACACTGGAATAAATTATGGAATAAAATACGACTCTATCGTGTCGTAATGTAAAACATTAAAGCTACCTCTGAAAGCGACAATAGAACATTGAAAAATCTACAAGGCTCCGCTAGTTATAATTCACTGTTTCGTTTGAAAAGAAAAACTCTAAAACAAAAATTAGTGGCAGAAGGCAGGAGAAGTAGGTCTGATAAATTTTGGAAGCAAGAATGTTCTAATCACGACGATCATGGATAACTGTAAGGTAGGATAGCTTGGGTCTTACGATTATTAAGTGTAATCCATATATCGTGTCATATATTAATACACGAACTAGTTTGTCTCACAGAGAAATGGCCTGAAAGTTGAATCTTAACTGCTGTCACCAATAATTATGAATTTAATGACTTGACACAAGTAATTCAATCATCCCGTTCTCGCGAGACAGACTGCGTGATCTAATAACACTTGAAATACGTAATAAGATATTTGCCAATTTGCACGTAGCTCTATCTAAGAACTAGACTATCACACTAAAACAAATATAAAAATAAAACATTGTTTATCCAGATTAACACGTAGGTCGAAAAGGACCTTGAAAACAGCCAATCGTGATCGCGTAGCGATTACACTACCGCGGACCAAGGTAAACTAAAAATATTACTAATGTAATACGCTTTACGTCTTAGATAAACAGAATTACTGAAAATGAATTTCGAATCCCTGCAATAATCATTACAATAAAATGTAATGAAACAAAAATAAAATAAAAATGAATTTTAAAACTAACACACAAGCAATTTAATTACATATACGTAACAGTACTTTGTATGAGTTGTAAGGTAAAGAAATGCGTCTGACTGTTGTGATATTGTTTAATATAACGGGATTAGGAATATGTACTGATGTGACGGAATTTATTGATGTATGTATAAGAAGTAATTGATACCGTGCTGTATCATGACGTTTGTTTTACCACACAGGAACGTATGGGTATCTCGGTGTGTACGAATGCGTGACCGAAGAAATTTAATAGCAGTTATCTGATGATAGGCTGTGTGTAATGTGAGATGAGAAGGCTAAGGAAAAAGATTGCACTGTCCTTGTGTTTTCACAGGAAGCATTTTAGGGGATAGAGAACTTCCGGTTCCATTGGATCCTAAGTCTTCAAGAGTTGGAGACGGAATTGAGACTGTAGCCGAGATAGTCGAAGTCGACAGAAATGTAGTGGTGGGAGAGAAAGCGGAGGAGGAGGAAAAGGAGTCTAGAAAAGTCGAGGAGGAGGAAAAGGAATTTGGAGAAAGGTCGGGGAGGAAGAGAAGGAATTGGGAGAAATAAGAGAGAGAGAAAGGATACACCAGATGAGTAGAAATACAAGGACAGGTCGAAATCAATCTCACACTGCTAATCAAGTGAAGCAATAGGCTTATTAAAAGGTCGAGCGGAAGGAGTGTAATTGGAAATTTGAGTCATATGATTATTGAATTTTATTAAATTGTTATTCATTGAGTTTCAACCATTTTTGTATATTTAACCATCTAACCGTCGGCATTGCTGACTGGGGGCTCGGAGCTTTACATCTATCTTTCACTAAATTTAACTTCCAACAAAATAGAACCTGGGTGGGACTTCTATAATAATTTAAATAAAATATACGGGGCACCCCACCCCAACTATATAGTTCGTTACACTGATACTGCCGTCAAAATCTAGAACATGCTTGTGTAACCAGTTTATGAAGATGTTTTGTAACTTTCGGGTGTAACAAATTGTAATTAATTGCAGATACTGTGACATATTTTAAAAATAAAAACAGTAGATTTTCAACATTTCAGTTACATTGATAATATACAGACTTCGGTTGAAAAGGATCATGATAATATACAGACCTCGGTTGAAAAGGATCAAGGTTGAAATTACTGTAATCTAGGTTCAAAGTTCAATATGTCCGTGTTGTTGTTGTTGTTGTTGTTGTTGTGGGTTTAACTCCATTTTGCAACGCATGATACGCTAAACACGTCGGCTAGTATATCTGATAGAGGAGCCCCCCCCCAAAAAAAAATTAACAAAACCCAGAAGAACCACCCACCCACGAGGAGATACTTGCAAACTTTCTCACACACATACACATGTTGGCCGAGATGTAGACTCAAACCCAACCTGATAGTGGTGAGATCTCAGTGATGTAATAAAGACGAGTGTCTTCGACCGAATGCCCCCCCCCCCCCCCCCGCCATGCGCCCATTAACCACACTAAAAACCGTCCTTACCACAGAGTGAAAAAAAAGACAGAGACAGGACATCAACAGCTTTGTCCAGTTTTGTATTTGGGGTAGGGAAGACTTTAGATACTGTTCTAAATATTTCGTGATCATGACATATGCTCTAAATTCAGCGGGATTTTTTTTTTCGCAAACTCAAAAAAGAAACGCCAATTGAATTATCTTGCGCAAGGTGTATCAGTTTGAAGTTTAATTTCAGTTAATTAAAACAGTTAAATCGTCATTGGAACCTATGAGAACTGAGATCACATGCCGACTTTATGATGTTATGAAATACATTAGTGCACTTGTCGGAGTGAAATCAAGATATTATCAAAGCGACTATACTGCAACCGTTCGTGTCCTATCAATTGATAATTTTGTTTGATTTGGTTTTGTTTTGGACTTTTGCGTTGCTTAACCATGACTTACGAGTGTTTTTGTTTTTCTTTTTGTTGTTAGTTCTTTTTTAAATTGTGTCTTAAGATAGTTAAAAATATTTGACATTGACGTTCAAAGATAAATATACACAGATTTTAAGAATATGTCAACATTTTTTGGGATACGGAATTCGATGCTCTCTGTGAGGAAGGGGTCACAAGAGTTCGCGTTTACGTAAGTTGCCAACAGTTACGGCTCAGAACACACATCTAGACTATACGAATCAAATCCATCATAAGAACTATGGCAAAAACCCCAGCATTATCTAACAATGTAATTTTCAAGGACGTGCTCATTGTACTTAGAGGCAGTAGAAGTCAATTGCATGGGTTGTTTAGTGCATATGGCATGCTTTTCAATGCATCCGTCAGCGTTACAAATTTAAAAGTTTGGTAGGAAAAAATGGAGATGGGGGCAGCTTAGATGGAGCACGTATTGTAGGTGCGGATAATCTGTGATAAATGGGTGGCTAAGGCGGTGGAGTTACATGCGTGTTAATATTTCGGAATAAGCTGTTGGAAGACCTAAGTATCAATGATTAAAACAGAGTCACACGACCCAAAACTTATAATGAAACTAAGAAAATACAGGCCATCGTAGTTTGTAATTCGAACACGTACATTTGTCTCTTTGTAAATATGTTCAATGAATAAAACGAAAATATTAAGTATGCAGGATTAGATTCAGTCGGTAAATAACATCAAATATGTACCGAGCCCATGGGCAAAATACATTTTACTTTGTTATATCTAAATCAGATCACCTGGAAACTTTTGCCAATTCAAGTTTACTAAGCGTAGATTCTGATGCCAATTCAATATCCCACCTCCACCAGGAGATGACCGGTTATTCTCGCTTACAAGGCGATTCAAACTGCAACAGCAAAGTTCCAGATTTGCTGTATCAGATCAGGGTCTGTGTTGTTTGTTCTACTGATTACTCCTAACAAACTGCACAGACTCAGATCTGCTGGTGCATTATGCGACGGCAGATCTGGATCTCTGCAGTTTGCAGTTTGACTCGTCTTATAAGCGAGTAAATACAGTATTCTTGGCTCAACGTTTGCGTGCAATTTGTATATGTGTTTGTGTGTGTGGAGGGGGTATAGGTTACAAGCTGTCCGACTAATAAAGTCAAGAATTTTCTTCGCTGATGGATATGTAATGCTGAGCATCCCAGTTTTCTTGAAACTTTTCCTGATGCAACTAAAAGCACCCCAAAAGCCGTTTTCGAGAAGATGCAACCTTTCATTGTCTACACCTGCACGACTCAATTTTCAGTGGATATCATCAGCTATTCCATTATGATGCAGGGTTAGTATGGCTAATATTTCACTCGAAGTGTAATACAAATCTCAGTTATGATTGCCTGAAGCAAAGAAACATTAAATATTAAAAAATAATGTTCATCCTTTATACAGTTCACATGCAGAACACAAACAATCGGACGGTCACTGATGCTTTTAACGATGTCCTCTGTGTATGTTGTGTGTGTGTGTGTGTGTGTGTGTGTGTGAGAGAGAGAGAGAGAGAGAGAGAGAGAGAGAGAGAGAGAGAGAGAGAGAGAGAGAGCAGTGGAAGGAGCTATTTAGATCTGTGTTATATTGTCATCAATTAAAACGCTTATATGCAAATATATCTAGGATGAATTTTAGGGTTTTATCTTGGCCAAAGATAAGCGTTTCCCAGATTCAGATCAATCCGAGAAAGTTTTTAACCAGAAATAGTAAAATAACAAAGCAAAAGTTTGACAGTGACAATTCGCTTAATGTTTTTATTTGGTCTTTTTTAGAATGAAATATTTTTTCAACTATTTAAGCAAATACTTCTTTCAATATTTTTACAACTTGCTAATGTGAAGACTGTTGATAGCGTCCTGCTTTTTCATTCAGGAAAATCGAGGGCTTGTGGAATTTTGTTCGATGCTAAAATATTTTATTCCAAAAGGGATTGTATTTTTACTCTACAGTGTTTTGGTTATCAAACAAGTAACACATAAAGAGATTATTTTAGAGAGAGAAAAAGAAAAAACACCTACAGCAAGAGAATAAAAGAGAAAAAAGTAAATTAGTCAAGGATTTTAATTGTGAGAATTTACGCCGCCTTTTTCTGAGTTAATTGTGATATCATAGAGGAGTCATGTCCGGTTCTAATAGTCCTGTTTCACCAACTTGACAAAACTGTTATATAATATGATATAAGCTGGAAATGTGACAAAACTGGAATGTAACATGACATAGGCTGGAAATGTGACAAAACTGTTATATAACATGATATAGGTTGGAAATGTGACAAAATTGGAATGTAACATGATATAGGCTGGAAATGTGACAAAACTGTTATATAACATGATATAGGCTGGAAATGTGACAAAACTGTTATATAACATGATATAGGTTGGAAATGTGACAAAACTGGAATGCAAAATGATATAGGCTGGAAATGTGACAGAACTGTTATATAACATGTTACAGGCTGGAAATGTGACAAAACTGTTATATAACATGATATAGCCTGGAAATGTGACAAAACTGTTATATAACATGATATACGCTGGAAATGTGACAAAACTGTTATATAACATGATATAGGCTGAAAATGGGACAAAACTGGAATGTAACATGATATAGGCTGGCAATGTGAAAAAACTGGAATATAGCATTATATGGGCTAGAAATTTGAAGGGATGCGAATTTCTTAGAGATTGTGTAACCTTCAACCCACCTTTTTACAAGTCAATGTTTGATGTTAGACCATTAAATATGTCCCTTTCTTGAGATTTTTATTCTGATGGTTGTTATAGAGATAAATATTTAAGGTGTGCTCTGTTTGGGAAGTTAGACCAAATAGGTATAACAAAATGTTTGGGGACAATTTCACGTTTGTGTTGGTATATAATTATTATCATAAATCAAAGATATAGCAAGTGGCACTTTTTATATTCATCCCATAGCACTGACAACCATTAGAATGCAAATCTCGTCTTTATCGAGACGATTTACAGATGTGTTAAAGATCATGGATGAAACGAAAGTTCTCAAATTTCAATAATTGAGGTCCGAATGTTGACGATAACACTGTTAAGTCTACCTTAGAAAATGTGTTAAAAAGAATGTCCATGTCGCATTACATTTATTTGCCGTAAACATATTTTATATAACCTCTATTCCAGAACGAAATTATTCGTATTTGTACGAAAATAAATCACTTGAAATTATTATATTTTTAGTCTCGCTGTCAGTTGCCATTAAAGGCTGTCTTTGAAGTAACTTAATCAGTTTGTTTTCAATTCGTGAAACACGCAACGCAGTTGAAACTAGTGTTGACAGTATATCCATGGTGACCACACCAAACAATGTATTTATTAGTCAGAGAGTTGTTTATGCTGAAGTTAAAATAGATACCAACGCTTTTAGTTTTGGGCCGTTACAAAGCATAATTTGTCTGTTTGCAAGAGATTATTCCATCGATCACATCACGTCCACCCCACTCCCAAAATGCACAGCTAAATTAAAAGCAAACGTAACTCTCTGTTCATTTAGTTACATTTTTTTATTTCATGAAAACATTTTACTCCAATAGCATTCTTAGTCGTAGTGTGCATATCACTGTACCATTAGGATATCCTCTGATGCTTTCATACAATTCACACATTGTATCTCTGCAATATGACGATGCCGAACGCACAGTATATACACAAGACAGGTGAACTAAATTATTTCCATAATGATTAGTGTTTCCTAACTTAATTTTTCATTTTCCTTATTTAAGTAATTAACATCTATCAAATAATAAAAGTGAACATTTTAATGGGGCTTCCCTCTTAATGATTGCAAAGAGATCCGTCGAAAAAAAACTACTTCACAAAATGAAGAAAATGTGAAGAAAAATAAAAACAACAGAATTACCAAGACTAGAACATGATAATGTGAATGCTACATTATAGTTATAGTCATTCAGTACTTGTTAAAGCCAAAATGAGTCGGCGAGCTGTATGTCTAATCTTGTATATTATAATGATGGTTAAACATGATGGTCGATAGAACATTATTATTATTATTATTATTATTATTATTATTGACTAAAATGGGAGAGTTTTAAACATTGTTATTACGGATTGTTATGGGAGATTCTAGAGCATAATTGTTATGGATTATAATGAGAGTCCAGAACGTTGTTATCATGGACCAATGAGATAGTCTACAACGTTGCTATTCTGGATTATCATGAGAGAGTCTAGAACAATGTTTCTATGGATTATCATGAGAGAGTCTACAATGTTGCTGTTTGGGATTATCATGAGAGAGTCTAGAACAATATTATTATGGATTATAATGAGAGTCCACAACGTTGTTATTATGAATCATAATGAGTCTTGAAAGTTGTTATTATGGATTATCTTGAAAGCCTCTAAAACACTACTATTATGGATTATTATTAGAGACTCTAGAACCTCATTATTATGCATTATAATGAGATTGTCTAGAATGTTGTTATTATGGATGTTATTGATAGACTCTAGACAGTATTGTAATGGATTATCATGAGATAGTCTAGAACATTTGTTATTAAGGATTCTCATGAGAGAGTATAGAACATTGTTATTATGGATTCTCATGAGAGAGTTTAGAACATTGTTATTATAGATTATCATGAGAGAGTATAGGACATTTGATGAAACGTACATTGAACCGAGCTCAAAATAATAACATTTCAACTTTAAAATTACATTTTTTTTTCAATAAAACTGAACAAATAAAATGAACACTTACAAATCGGAGCAACGTTAAAAGTATACCTTTTGGAATAATAACATAAGTATGTGGATCTCACAGACAGAAAAAGAAACAAATAACTTGTCTCCGGTCATCTTCGCATAAATGTAATTTTTGAAACAAGGACGTGAAGTTACACATAAATATGAGTATATATTTAATAATTGTAAAGCTTATTTGTTATAATAATGAAATACTGTACAGGTCTCGGAAAGGTAATAATGTTTGTGTTTTTTCCAAAGAATAGTACGTTTGCTTTGGTGGACTTTTTGGCAACACGGACGCGATGTTACATACAAATCTGAGCACATACTATTAGCGTTTGCTAAAAAATTTTAAAAGGTTTCATTAAAAGATCAAAACGGAATTCAAACCTTTAACAGAGAAAAACTATGTTGTTTATGTGCTACAGTTTGAAAGTTATTTTCAAATCAATATTACCCACAATGACACCTGGACAAGAGGAGTTAAATCGTGTACGACAATCTTGACGCAAGGTAAGATTATAGCGCTTGACACGATCCAGACTATCAGCACTACACCTAGGGATTGCGAAGATCCAACAGAAACGAGCAGGGCCCGCCTTAGGCCAATTGGACCGATTTGGCTTAATCAGGCCCCGCGCTCGCAGGGGGCCCCGCGCGTTAGTAATGTTTAAAATTATATATGGAGAGAGGAAGCAATTTTAATGCGATGGAAGAAAATTTTAAGTTCAATATCATACAAAACTTGTTAAAAAGTTAATTTCCAAAGGCCGTGTCCACAGGGGCCCCCCGCGTTAGGAGAAGGAGGCCCCGATAAAATGATCCAAATCGGGCCCCGCGTTTGCTAAGGCCGTTACTGGAAAAGACACAAGGGAAATCGATTGCTTTTAAAACAGCAAACGGAACAAATGAAGAACAAATACAAGTAGGTGCAGATGAAATAGTAGGGGGAAGGGATGTAGTTAGCAAACTATTAATATTGAGGCAAATGTAGGAAATAATGACACACCAACCCCTAGTGATAAGGCAACTAAAACCTTACTGGGAACGGAATGGGAAAACATTGGCCAGGAGGACGAAGCAAATTTGCAAAAAAAATTACGAAAAGGGGGTGGGGTGGAAAAGAGAGCAAAGGCTTTCCTATAACGCAACAAATATGATATATTGCAAGGGCTCTTAGATGAAGATGGTACGCCCTCAGATAACGAATACGAGGAATGGAAAAAGTCGGGGGAAAATAAACAGTGAGAACGTCAACTCCAGTATAGTACAAACGTAAAAAGACAGAGTACTACCTCAGAAGGGGTCGAACAAGGGGACGAAACCCCAGCAAATGGGAGGAAAGTCCACTCAAACAGATTATTATAATCCAAGAGTACAGAACACGTAAATAATATCAACATAGGAGCCCGGGAAATACAAACATGAAATCATTGACAAGGACGAAGACTCGGAAATGGACTTGGAAAAGACTCTGGCTGAGATTACGAATGATGGAAGAGAGACAGAACAGAAAGAACGAAGTAACTTGGACCAGGACAAGTCAGTAGGAAACCACGAAAATGACGATATACAAGAAATGGGAGAATACATAAAATAATAGAATAGATACAAATGAAAAATAAATCTATTAGTGCATTAAAATACTGTCACCATAGTAGAAAAAGAGGAAACGGACCTCCAGATACTTTCCCTAGTTGCGAATGGTATATAAATAAGAAAAAGCGAACTGCTTACAACATAAATTTCAAAACTATGATATAATCAACCTTCAGGAAACACGTAACATTACTGAGGAAAACAGCCTATACGTAGAAGACTAACCGAACACAATTATACTAATAAACAACAATTCAAGCGATCTCCACGCGGGGGTAGCGACGATATAAAAATAAAAGGGAAAGCGCCTATATTGGAAAGCTTGAACATAGGGAATATTTTCGCGGGTAGTCTTATACATGAAAAACTAAATGGGTGGCAAGTTTTAAATGTATACGTCACTTCTAAATATATTACTAAATTGTAGATTTTATGTACAAATTAAATTACTACATACAAGATTATTCCATGGACAATTTTATTTTGGAGGGTGACTTTAACTGGATGATAGCAGAAATTGACAGAAGTACAAGACTATCGGACAAAGACATCTTAATAAACCAAATAAATCAAAAATTCATAAACCAAACCAAATTATAGATATATACAGACATCTAAAACAAATGTTGAAAAAGCAAATATTTTATAACATAAATAGTAACAACACTACAGAAATCATAAATGAAAAATTAAAGAACGAATACACAAAGATCCAGGATAAAATAGACCAGGGAAATCAAATAAGGGCGGGGAAATTTGGGAAATATATAACAAGGCTTGAGGTTTGTATGGAAGGGAAGAGATTAAAAAGAGTCAGGAAAAAAAATATTACTGAACTCATACCAGGGAATGAAACGTCCAAGTGGAAACAACACATCTTGGAACATACAAAGATTTACAACGAACAACAATACACATCAAAGAAAAACATTTATAACGAAACTATTGAAAGATATATCGAGGGAGTACACTTTACGAAAATAGATGACCAATATAGGAAAAAATGTGATGAATCCATACTTGACCAAGAAACAGCAAAGATTATCGCGGGTCTAAAACAAGAAAATCTCCTGGCTCAGAATTTTATGAAATGTTTAGTAAAAGCCTGACTTCTATGTTAGATTCATTATATAATAATATCATTGTAAGGGAGAAGGGTCTAAAAAGATGAGGGGAGGGGAGGATTTTTACTGTTATATTTACAGAGAAAGGAGAACAAAATGACTTAAAACAATTGGCGCCCAATATCGTTACTAAACACTGACTATAAAATTATAAGCCATATTTTAGCGAAGAGGGTAAAAAGAATGATCCAAAATAATCAACCCCAACCAATGCTGTGGTGAAAAAAGGTCGGAATATCCAGGATAATATCTTAAATATACATACATCTATAGAGTTTATGAATATAACAGAAGGAAAATGCGTTTTGGTCCTTTTTGACCAAGGAAAAACTTTTGATCGACTTGAATATAACTTCGTTGAAAATATCTTGAATAACTTTTGTTTTGGAAATATTTTCCAAAATATGGATTAAAACATGATATAACAATATATAATCCGAAGTTCAAATTAACTGAGCAGCATCTAAGGCCTTTAAAATAGACCGGTGAAGTACTGTGTTTTTTATATACTTAAGTGTGAAATTTAGAGACTTATTGGAGAAACAAGTTTCATATTTTTTCATTCCAATTTTTTCATATGTGAAAATATAAAATTTTTCCGTTCATGCCATGCGACGCTCGATTGTGTGTGCTTACAAAAGTTATATCTGCAACAACAAAAATACGAATACTTTGTGAGCTAGAACAAATAAATAGAAACTGTCTTATATTTCAGGCACGGAAATTAATCTTTGATTAAATAATTTGACCAGACGCCGTTCGCGTTTCTCTGAAGTTATTTCGCCTTGCTTTCTTGACAACAGCAACAACAAGCCCGATCTGATGCATTGCTGAGTCGGACTTGCATTGTTTTCAGATAGGGTCAAATAGTATACAAAGTGACAAAAATGTAATTTACGTTGACAGATTCGGTCAACCCAATCCTACCGCTTTCTTAAGTAGCGTATATTTATATGATCAGGCTATGAAAGTGGGGTGAATTTACGAAAAGGGGTGGGAGTTAGTTAGTTTACCGAAGAGTGAGTTTCATCTTCTAAACTTTGATTCTGGAACAAGTCTAGTATAAAATAAAAAGCAAATTTCCTTTTCCTACGTTAATACCGGATATATTTCATCTTGTCGTACCCAAAAGCTATATATTTTAACTCGTGGCTTGGCCACTCGTTAAAATATCATGCTTACGGTACAACACGATGAAATATATCCGGTTATAACTTAGGAAAAGAAAATATCCTTTATTTATTATATCCTTAAGTGTGAAACATAGAGACCTATTGGCAAAATAATTTTCTTCTTTTTTCATTCCTATATTTTCACATGTGAAATATATATCCTATTTTAACATGTGGAAATATAAGATTTCCCATGTTACGTGTAGGCTCGTACAAAAATAACAAGAGAAAAGAGTGAAGTCAACAAGCTTTGTATATTTTAACAAAATAATTTATTTCCCTAGAAAACAATGTAAAAATTGGAAATAGAACTTACGGTTTGTGAATATAATCCAAAATTTAATCCTAAGATTGAAAAATACAAGTCCTATCTCTAAACAGTTCTAATAAAATTCGGGTTCGAATCTCGATGAAATTCCAATATGGAGGCGATTACGTCAGATGAGACCGTTGTACTGGTGGTAACAGATCCTCGACTGAATCACAGTTTATGTTTCCGTATAACTCCAGAATACATTTTCACTCCTTATTTGATTGACAAGAACAATAGGATCAAATAGATAAAAAAGAAATTACAATAATGTAATTCAATGGAACAGATTAGGTCACCCAAATCATACCGCTTTCTTAGTTTACGTATATTTATATGTTCAGCCGATGAAAGTGAGGTGAATTTGCGAAAAGGCGTGGGGGTGGGAGTTTTGTGCCGAAGAGTGGGTTTGATCTTCGAAAACTCCGATTCTGTTTTAAATTTGGTACATAATAAAAAGACAATTTTTATTTCCTACGTTAATACTGGATATTTAATTTTGTGTTACTAAAAACGATATATTCTAACTCGTGGCTTGGCCACTCGTTAAAATAGCGCGTTTTTAGTACCACACGATGAAATATATCCGGTATTAACGTAGGAAATGAAACTATCCTCTGTATAAAATAAATCACAATAAAGGTATCAAAGAATATTAAGATACCCAATCCAAAAGATGAACTCAAAATGTTGGAACACGTCGAAGACTGAATAAACTTTATAATTAAAAAAAACCATTCCTATTTTAAACATCTTGAAAAGAGTACGATAATTTTGGAAAATCCCCGTGCTCAAAGATTATTCATGACAAAACAGAGATATTGCAAATAGGTAACTAGAGGGTCAACCATCAGGGACTGCCCCCGTATATGATTAGGACAAATGTCCGAACCTTGCGAGTAATATCTGGACAAAACTTAGAAGACAAAAACAAACTACAAAAAAAAGTGAAAGAAATAGATCAAAACTATTAAAATTTGTACATCGATATAAAAAAAATAATTTCTTAGATATTATTGACATAAAATATACATTCCATTTAGAGAGGAAAGAGCCACTACCTAGCCCTTGAGTATCTCTACAAAGAAAAACCGGAAGTGGGTAATAACCTACCGAATTTAGAAGGTATCAATAATGCAAATATTCGAAAAAGAATAATGAATGTGAAACCCCACATAAAAAAGCTCTTTGCATGTATTGGTTAGGATTTACTCTGAGACCAAAGATAACAATACAAAGGAATAATACAGTAATTAAGATAATAGAACCCCCAAGGAAATTATTATATATCAAGAATATTATTTTAAACTTTAGGGAGCAAGAAGTAATATGGAAAGAAGAATATCATTAAAATATATATAAAATACTTACGAAAGACTACGTCAAAAATATTATCTACAAACCCGAACATACAATGGGGGAGTGTCTGAAGAAAATAGGCGAGGATATTATCCTCAAGCATCAAAGCATGATCCTCAAATATTTGCATGACGTATCGTTGACGGGTAAAGTCGCCATGCGTTGCCATATTATTGGAATCATATATAAATGTCCCTTGTGTAATGGGGTGACTTTTACAAAAGATGTAATTTTTTCCTTTTCAAAAATAAGACTGAGAAAGAAAATATAATAAAGAAATTGAGGAAAAAAGGTCCATTTAATGAAAACAATCTTTATAAATACATTGCATACACAATAATGAAATTTTCAAATTAAATATTAAAATATATAGTGAAAACAATAGTTGACGTAGATCAAGTGACCACAGTCGAACACAGAAATAGAATGAGAAACACAGTAGTGTAATAGTGAAACATATGTTATTATTACATTATAAGAAGATCCACTGTATATATATATATATATATATATATATATATATATAGTATATATATATATATATATATATATATATATATATATATATATATATATATATATATGGGAAAGTGTTAGAGGCACTGTTCAATCTCGGAGAGCTTAGTAGAATTTTTATAACCAATAACTAGTTTTCTTTTCATACATTCACTACAGTTTGTCCACAGAGGAGCACAATATATTGTGTAACAATAGGATTTCAGCAATCTGCTTTTGATATTTACGTGGAAGCATGTTTGTTAGAGTACACAAACATCTGTAATGTCTCATCATATCTTCATCATCTGATCGATTGGACTTGAAAATGTGACATACAAAAGAGCATGGCCGTTAAGATTTATCGGGGGAGGAGATGGCAATTTGAAAGAAGTCGACTGAAGGACCATGTATACTGATTTTTTTGTGTGTAATGATTGATATCATTTTCTAATGCGTATTGTTAACATATCTTTAATAATTTCCTAAAACCAGTGATAGAAGGACTTATCAATGACATATCAACAGCAAAACTAAAATTGTTGAGAAATGACACATTTGATGGCATATGTAACCCTACGTGACACTGACACAGTTTACAATTTAAACATCAAATAACAAAGGGAAAGAACACCTCCTGGCGTCACCCCGTAGGTTACATGAAACGAGCTGATATTACACTTCCCCAACGCACATATTACCACTGTTTGCCATACCAGCTTACTAAAGTATGAACTATATAGACAGGTATTTGAATATCAAACAACTTTTAAAGAGTGTACAATAATTGAACCTACTAAATGCCTTACTAGTGTTTAAAAAGCATGAAAGCATTGAGCTTTCGTGTTCTGCATAATAGCTGATAGTTTCCTTAAAGGCATAGAGGCATAAATCTGTTGAATAATGTTTTTTGAAACCAAACTGAGTATTGGATTTTGTGACTTCACATCCTTGTAGTATGATGCATTCAATTATTTTTTAAATAACTCTCGTAAGAGCTATAGGTCTATAGTTATTTTGTCTGTCAGGTTACCAATTTTGCTTTTCAATAGTGGTATAAATGTAACATAAAATAGATCACACACGAATTAACGTACATAGGGGAAACTGCAAACAAAAACGAAAGCATCTCTCTATACTAACATTAGATGTTAACCCTCACTTTTTAGGTACAAAATAAAAAACACGGGGACATGGATCCTGGTCGTTACTGGAAGTAAGAGGCGTAGATCCCACAGGGCTATGCTACGAGGCTAACGCGAGCTAGACAGACCTGCGGAGAGTCAACGAAAACTGAAAGCACGGAACATGGACATAAAGTACATAAGCATAAGGGAACATAAACACACTCTTCTTTTCTTCTTTCACTACGTGTAATAAACATTCCCTAAAAGTTAGACGAATGAATTATATAGAAGTCTTTATCAAGACAATACTAACATCTTTGTTTTTTCCAATCTGCTTTTATTTGCTTGTTTATTTTGGATTTCGACCATTTTACTGCCTCTTTGATTAAACTGTAAGTTTAAAGCAAAGAGACGCACTTGTCTTCAAGTAGGAAGCAAAGAGATGCATTTGTGTTACAGATACACTGCATACGTTAATCAGACAACATACAAAAACATGTTTCGTTTTGCTAGTTATTTGTACTGTCGTATCACACCACGAATGCTTTTCTATTTAAAATCTAATTTTATATTATAATACAAAAATCGTCTATAAGTACATGCTAAAATCGGGTGGCCCCAATAGTCGAAAAGAATTTCTATATGGCGGTAAGACCGGAACAAAATATATTTGCATACAGTCGAAGAAATAAAGCAGACTGCACCTGTGATGTAAACATAACACAGGTCTCGTCGCATTTTGAAAAGAATTACTAGGGATGCAAATCTGACGTATGAGGTACATAAACAAATATAAATAATGTATGTGTATACTATGCAAAGAAACTATACGCATTTTAATTCATCGGGTAAATGAACTATTCTCGGAAAATAACCAATAACAGAGGACCAAGCGTATATGCTATTATTTGTTTAAATGCGCTAATATTTTGTTTTCATTTGTTATTAGTTCTTTGGAATAGGTCACCAAATTCAAAATATTAGAAAGTATGTAAAACAGTTAAGATATATACCGTTTTCTATATATACTGATATACGAATATTCAAATAATTTATTAAATGTATCCCCCGTATTGCTTGAATAAAACAGATTACTAAATATTTCTCCAGAATTAAAATCACTTTAATTTCCCTCTTCCTTGGGAATACATATATGACTGTCTGTGGGATACAAATTGATCATGAAACTTTTCACATTGATTAAAACATTGAAGCTTATAATCCAGATTCAAGATATCCACCCAACAATATATATATATATATATATATATATATATATATATATATATATATATATATATATGCTCCTGTCGCAGCGATTCCATTTCTTTGACGTTATGCACAATCTGAACCCTAATGACAATTTTTCTGACAGACAAAACAAGTAGCTTGATTTTTATCTCGATTGGAGTAGTCAGAGACCTTGTTGGAAGTGTAAGTGCTCTCAGTAAATCTCTGACGAGAAGTGTGATCTATTGTGCGTCTTCCATCTTGAAAAATTAGAACTCATTGAGTGTATTCTCTTAGATAGAGGGGGTCTTTATATATCGGGAGAAATTGTGGATTCTAGTAAAAATAAATTTTAAATCAACATGAAATGAAGACACCATTAAGAGGAAAAACCAGAAGCCAAGTAAAGACGAGGTTTCTGTGGCGCCTCATACGCGAAAAGAAGTGTTAGCTGACGTTCATGCACACGATGTTGAAGAATACATGAGTGATCCTTATCCAGTACAATCTACCTCTTCTTCCGATAAACAGGGAGGCAAGATCAGCTAGGACGGAGAGACGTTCGGTAGCTCCTGAAGGCTAGTTTCATATTCGATTTACCCAGAAAGTGACTCTCAGAAAATTTAGAACGACTGGTGTCACCAACACGGTCACATCAAAAGAGTTAAAGTTTCATGTCCGAGCAGAAAAAACAACAGGTTTCATTTCAAACTTATATGAGTCAATGCTATAGGAATTGTAATGGCAGTGTCAAGGTCAAAGATCAAGATCGTTTGTGACTATCCTTCATTCACGACAGTTTGAAATCTCCTGTTTGGGTATAATTAAATATACATGCAGATTTAATGTCTTCCAAACTTTTGATCATCATTCAACACGTCCAAGAATCCAGTGATGAGTTTGAAATGATCGATAGTAAAGACACTCTTCATATGACACACGTTTCACCTTTAAGTGAATGCTTTATTAAACAACCATCAAGATCCAAAGTGTTTACCTCGTGCCATCATGATGGCTCTAGCTAATGCAGAGAAAAACGATTAAACAGAATGAAAACAATAATTGAAAAGCATTAGAAAATCTGAGAGACCCCATACGACGGAAAGAAGCAGAACTCCTTTTGATGCAACAGGCATGTCGAAAGAGATCGCGGGTGGTATTCCTGAACTGCATACATTTGAAGACAGCTTGGCTCCTCGATATACGTTGAAAGTATTTCCTCTGGTCGTTCATGGAGCTGTCGTGTCTTGAGGACCCGATTTCCCAGACTGAAATTAAATCGTTGCATAGCATCATCAGGAGTATTTCTTTCTATTACCAGTATCACAGGATTTCTCGGATACAAATACTATTGCGAGAATCGTGATCAAAGATTTACTTACATATGTGTAAATATATATGGATCTCAACCATGCACTCGCAAACCATTTTGGATACCACTAGCTCATCGTGATGTACAAATCAGAGGAGATTCAACGTTTTCTATGCTTTTTGCCTAGCTGTTGTCACTTTGAAAGTCGACTCACGTCGTTCAAAAAGTGGCCCAAAGATGTGAATGGTATATCCAGTACCAGCACGTTAGCCGTAGTCTGATTTGTCTGAACGGAACGAGAAGACCAATTACAGTGCTTCAGTTGTAGTGTGAAGATCCACGATTAGGATTGTAAAGACTCAGCTCTCCTGGAACATTCCAGATGATCTCCTTTTACGGGGCATTGCTATTGTCCAATAGATACTTTAGAAGAAAACATTTTTAGTTTACCTCCTGAGGTGCGAGAACATGTTTATGACCAGCTCCTACAGATTCAAGTGAAACACAAAGAACAAATGCGTCCTTTATGCCGTAGACATTTTGACTAATGGTACCTTAATGCTATAAGAGGATTGATTTGTTTGAAAGTGTTCGAATGGTAAGACATTGATCACCTACCCATAACTTACAAGAATTTCGATGTTATGACTTCTGCTTACCGCGAGGCAATGGTACAAAAAATTCCAGAGTACAGACTTAGTGGATTACAAAAACGTTTAAAAGAATTATCACCTCAAAAAGAGACTTCATCATGCCGTGTAATGTGTTAGTGACTAATCTGCTTCAAAATAATTTATCACCAGATTTGCAAATGTATAACTTTTTCCGCAAAGAGAAAGATATTGCAATGAATGCTCATTCAGAACCTACCTTTGAAGCTTCGGGAATGCATTTACAGAAAGTGTGTCAAGATACAAGAATGCATTTACAGAAAGTGTGTCAAGATACAAGAATGCATTTACAGAAAGTGTGTCAAGATACAAGAATGCATTTACAGAAAGTGTGTCAAGATACAAGAATGCATTTACAGAAAGTGTATCAAGATACAAGAATGCATTTACAGAAAGTGTATCAAGATACAGGAATGCATTTACAGAAAGTGTGTCAAGATACAAGAATGCATTTACAGAAAGTGTATCAAGATACAAGAATGCATTTACAGAAAGTGTGTCAAGATACAAGAAAAATGCAAAGTCTTGCTATTGTCATACTATAAGAAGACTGGTTCCTGGGTAAGACCATCACAGACACAAAACGCGGATATAAAACTTACCATTCCAGGACTTTTCTCCTCAGTGTTGCAATAAATCCGTGGAAGGAAGTCAATGATAGTGTTCAGGATGTAAAAGATTGCCAAACATTTTTACAAGCGCTATTTCCACATACAATTCCACTTAGTTTGTGACGACTCTCTCTCTCTCTCTCTCTCTCTCTCTGAATGACTACTTTTCTCAAATTTCGTTTACATGCAAATTCAATGTGGTCCCTTTATAAACGGTACATGCAGCAAAGCATAACCATCAAAACTTAGATAAGTTGACTTAGAACCAGTGCAAAAAGAAAAAAAAAAAAACAGAAGTGAAAGTGGAATTAGAACTAAGTTTAGAAACAGTGGTATAAGAAGAGCCAAACAGAGAAGAAATGACACAGGTCCACGGAAGTAGAGTACAGATGGAAACCAATGAAGAAATGACATTTCCGGTGAAATTAGAGACAATGGATTCCAGATAGTCTAGAAGATCACCAGAGCATTTACGCAGATTCCATGTGACACAAATTGATCCATAATGTTGTACACATACTTCTTTATATGCGGCTTTAGTTATTTCAAATTGTGCCTTACTGATGGACGTAGTCGTGTATGCCTTACGTGTTTTCGTATAGTAATTCTTGTTGACTGGTTTTACAATGTAAATAAATTATTTTTAAACTGTTTGAAAAACATTACACGTGAATACAATGTATAAAATGTCTTTTGTCGCTGAAAGTAATTTCAGAATTATCAGTTCCATTGTTATGGCGGCATCCGCCTCCTCCGTTCTCAACGTGATTGACAAAATGTTTCATCGTAAAAGATGGGAGGCCTTGTATCTTCGCCATCCATTAAATACGTTGATTGCTGGAACGACTGGTTCAGGAAAACCGAATTTGTCAAACGCTTGACAGAACGCTAATCACACTTGTTTTATCGGCCACCCCAGTATATCGGATGGTGTTGTAAAGTATGACAATCAACTTGCATTAGAAAGTAAAGGAAAATAAATTCCGTTTGAAGAAAGCATGCATCGCGAAGACGATGGGATCATGTCTGACTTTAGTCAAACAAATTTTGTCATCTTCAATGACATGTTAGAAGAAAACGAAGAAGAAAATAAACTTTGGTTTAAACGAAAAGGACAACATCATAATTTTAGTATTTTTTACATTATTCAAAATATTATTCAGCAAAGTAAAGTCCATCGCACCATCAGTTTCAATGCCCATGATGCGGTATTGTTCTAAATGTCCATGATGCGGTATTGTTGAATAGTTCAAAAGATAAATCTCAGGTAACAGTGTTAGCCAAACATTTAGGAATACCTCGGAAGAATTATGCGCATGACAATGACACTCATACACCCCTGGCATATTTGCTCATAGATAGTCCACCACCCCCGATTTCTTCAGATTTCATACCAATTTGTTTCACCACAGGTGTCAAGAAGGGGTTCCTGCAATTTACACGTCCCGTTTGCTTTCCTTAGGAAGAAAACCATTAAAAGAAAAAATCCTTCACGTCTTTTGTTTCTAACTGTATTAATATGACATCCTTTCAGTCTATTCCCCCTGACAACTTGATTCGTGTACTGTATGTCCTAAGTGGCAATTAAAATACAAAAGTAAGATCACGTTTATTAGAAGCAATCTCAAAGAATTATTTCGACCTTTTACTTTAACAGCACGTCAATTACTTCATGGCATAAATCACACAAGCCATTCAAAAACGGTCTTTTTTTTTTGAAAAACATAAAGTTTTATTGTCACAATTGGATGATCCAAGAATTTATACTCTAACAAATATACAAAACATTTCAAAATGTAACTCTTTAGGTGGGGTCATTAATTGTTCCCTTTTAACACGGGATCTTAATTACGACGTTAAAAGGATAAACAAATTCAATCTACAAAATGATGTCAGACACAAACGAAGAGTGTTGCAGAAGGTTCACACTCTCACACAAAGAAAACGAAAAACCCTAAGAAGGAACGTCCCATGAAAGAGTATCTCGTGCCACCAATTCCAGAAAGTCACCTCGCTCGATGACAGTAACACCTCCTGCCACTTCTTCTTCGTCGTCACTCATGATGATGCCTGCCAAATCTAATTTAATACCACTGTGTCCGCATTTGATGCAAAAATGGAAACCCGTTTCGTTAAACACTTCTACTTCTCCTGCGGTGACTCTCTTCCGCCTAATGGTGCAGCTAAAAATGACCTCTCCTAAAACACAAAGTACAAAACAGGACATGAAGTGAAAAGAGTAATTTAAGTAACATTGAACAAACGATTCATTCCCTAGAACACAAAGTGAAAATTAAAACAAGATCCTTCCATTAATGTAAATTAAATTCCAAATTATCCTAAATGTTCTATCACAAGCATGTATGTATGTATGTATGTATGTATGTATGTATGTATGTATGTATGTATGTATGTATCTATGAATCTATGTGTATGTATAATGTGTGTGTGTGTGTGTGTGTGTGTGTATGTGTGTGTGTGTGTGTATTTTCTGTGTGTACCTGCTTTCGCTTACAGATTATTGGTGGCAAATTTATGCACAGTACATGCAAACCCATTAAACACTTGGAACGAGAACTATTTCAATTCAACTTTGTATGTGCAAGATCTCGTTCTCTGGACTTACGTGTTCTTCAAAATCGCTCTCGTCAACTTCTACCAACTTCTCTTAGAGAGTTATGGATGACACTGAATTTCACCATGTATTGGCTTCTGGCTTTTCTTTGGAAATTTATAATTGTTACCGAGACTAGATAATTTAAATTTTATATGACTGAGTCACATCTTACTCCCTATATACAGACGTAAGAGAATACACCCGTTTAGTTTTCAATCTGTGAGGATAGGAGATTCACAACAAATCGCATTCCTAGTCAAAGAATTACAGAAGGTTATTAGAAAGAACATTTCCAGCAAGACTACTAACTACTCAGCCCGAGACAAAAGTCAAGATACCAGCTATGTCTGTCAGAAAAAAGAACATTGTTATATGTCGTCATCGTCAAAGAAAAGAAAGGCAGGCAAAAATAGAGATAAAAGTTAAGATACCTGCTATCAATGCCAAAACAAATGGCATTGGTCTTCAGAAAATCCCAAGTGGGGGGTTTGGAAGCAAAGACGGAAGACCAAGAACCAATTCCAGAAAAGAAGTTCACGAAGTCAAGACAATCAGAAGAAACCAAAGAAGAAGAAGAGCCCATACCAGTGAAAAAATACAAAAGAGAAAAACAGTAAAAATATACTTTTGTAATGTGCTTTGAAATCCTATTGTAATTCTAATTAAGGAGAATATACTAAAATGTACATGTGTATCTTATTACTCATTTGTTCTTTTGGTATGAATAAAATACCCAAACACTCTTTCACTGAATGTTAAAAAGAAATATGGCATTTTGGATAGTACATATCTGGTATTGGTTAGTAAAATGTGTGGTTTTGGATAGATGAATGGGTTTTGGTCACTCAGCCATTTTCGCTGCTTTGTAACTGTGGATGTTGCTTAATAAGAAGAGCGTGAAATTGTAACTATCTTACGCAATTTTCAAAATAATGTTAAAATTGTAAACTTTTGTTTTACAAATGATAAAACGACCCCACTATTTTAAATATGTCCGGACTTTTTTCAGTCTTCGCTAAATTTTCTATATTTTTTAAATATTATATTTGTTAAAAAAAAAAAAAAAAAAAAAAAAAAAAAATTCTTGATTTTTCTTTTCGTTAGTTTTTGGTAATTTTGTTTTTGCAATTTTCAGATTTTGGAGAAAATTTGTTCTGATCTCCGCCAAATTCCATCTTAGTCTAGAAATGTTAGTATTACTTTTCGGTTCGACCACATTTGAATTTTTCCGGACATTTTTCAATCCGCAAAAGGCCGTTTGTGGTTAGGACTTTTGGTAGTACATTTAGTTTTAGTTCTTCAGGATTGTTTCCAGTCTCTGCTAAGGTCTGGTACAATTTTGGAATCATAGTGCTACTTTAGTCGTGGTAAATTTTTCAAAAAACTTACAAAAATTAAATGTCAGAATATCAGAAGTAGATCAATTATAGCCGGGAGAATTTAAAGTATTTAACCATCAAACAATTAAATGAAATTTTAAATTTGAACAATGGTAATGTCAGCAGACAAACGGCCATGTTATTATTGCGTGCCAGAATATAGGTGTAAGTGTGACGTTGACATCCAACACTTGACAATCTGTCATGGCTCACCAAAAATGTTTATTGGAATGGAGATTTAAATAAATTTGTCAGAAATAAATTTTCAACGGATTAATGACTGTAGAGAATAGTGATGAAAGGAACAAGTTTTGAAAAAAGCAATTCCATTTGCACTTTTCGCTGAAAGGCATGTTATTGAGATTAAAGTTTTAAGAAACAAAGACTTAATTTGTGAATATAATAATGTTATTTTAATTCAAATAGCAAAAGTATACATTGCTATTTTAATTAATATATAAAACTATATAATATTGTTATTGGGATGTTATTTGCTGTGCGAATCAGCAACTAACAGTTTATACCACGATAAACTCCGAGAAATCAACGTTCAACTCTTATAATTGCAATTATTTATAATTTTATTTATTCATTTTTTTATTGTTATTTTGTTTTTTAAAGATATTTGTTATCAGTTTTAGAGCCTGTTTAAGCGTATGAATTCTTGTTGAGACGTCTGCTACGTAGCTATTAATGAACAGGGTATTCTTCGTCTACAATGTAATAGCTACGTCAATATCAAACAAAAAAATTCTACCAATGGTAGGCGATCTAAGGTAATGTACATTCCACAGCATGGTCTTAATCTTTTATCTAAATTGGCATATGTTTTCTGAGTAGAAGTTCAATACTAAAAGCAATGATGTCTTGTTTTGTTTGATATACAAATGACTCTTGGATTTGATGCTATCATGAGTTCATTGTGACTTGTGAATCGATATTGCCCAGACACGTAAGTCACCAAATTTCGCGTCTTTAAATCTATTTTCGTGTTGATTAACAGTTTAGGTTACCTACAAGAGCTACTTAAAAATGAAGTTAAGACTATCAGTAAATGGTTATAGTGATGGGGGTCCAATAGTCAAACAATGCAAGACATCGACACTGACAGTTACAAAGGGGTGGGGGTGTAGCGGATCACCAACCCACCACATATCGTAACTATTAAGGTCGGCGCCTTACATTGTATTACTGTGAATCCAATTGTTATAATGTTTGTCTTTGAACCCCCTCTCCTCCCAATCCCTATATTCATATACCTTTAGTTTTAAATTCATTTGTAACGAGCTGCAGTGAAAGTACTGTAGTCCCAATATTCTTGGCAGATTTTGAGTTTCCCAGCTAATCTTTTTCAAATCTAGTCAAATAAATAATTATTTATCTTCAGAAAAACAGCAGAGATGTGTTATTTGATTCTGTCAAATAAATTTATTCAGTGCTCTAAATAAAATATAAACATGCCGTTTTTATATCAGTGTGTATCCTTCCAGTTCAGTATTAACGTTAGTTACTTTGCGCGTGGCTCCATTTATAGAAGATAGTATAAAGAAGTTCTCCGTTCAGTTTATACAGAAATAAACGCAATTGGGTATGATCACGTGATTATGTTCTGACCAGTGGAACTCTTCCCTTCATTTACCAACTGATGCAACTGCAATTGTTATTTAAATTAAAATACATAAACTATAGAAAAATGTTATTTAAATGAAAATACAAAGCTATAGAATAATGTTATTTTAATTAAAATTATGTAGAAAATTTACTTTATATACCTCTAAATATGATTTGACAAATGTAGAAAGAACTTGCCTAAATTGGTTTAGTGGAAAAAAGATGATACATTCTAAAACAAACTTTTAGTATAAAACTAATTTCTAGATATATTTCATTAGCTTGGCTGTGTCTGTTATTTATTTGTTTTTAAAAAAAACAATTTTGGGCAATTATTATTATTATTATTATTATTATTATTATTATTATTATTATTATTATTATATAGATCTATATATGCTGAATGTTCGTATTTGTTTCTAAACACTATAAGTACATGTACATGATGTTATGATATTTTTCAGACTTTCCAACGTCAATCTCCACTTCCAAGTCAAAAGAACTTTCACCCAGCAGTGATAGCCTTGTCTTGATTTTTAGCGATCGATATCAGGAAAGGCAACTCGTCTGAACTGCGTGTTGTGAAAGGGGTTAATTACCTAATTTTAGTGGTTATTTTAATCTCTTCCATTTGAATATAATGTTCCTGATCTTTTCGGTCTCCGTTTTAAGTCCGTGATATTTTGGTAGTTTTAGTACTATTTTTGGTCTAAAATAATTTGATCTAATGTTAACGGAGTGTTGGATCGTTTGTGTACCCTTTGAGGTCAGCCAGTTAGAACAATGTAACAATGTAGCTCCATTTGATGTCAACCAGTTCTAACAATGTTACATTGTACCCATCCTCGCTATCCAAAGTTCCGGTATGTTAACCCTGTTTACACCTTGGCAGATTGATCAGATATTCCAGTGCTTTGTCCCTACACTTCTATTGGATGTCATGAGTTTTCTCCTTAGTATGTAATACCAACTAACCAACAGCGTGTAACAGCGGTGCATTGTACTTGAGTCGAAAATAGTGGAGGCAAATGATTTCAAAAGGATACATTGTAAATTTAATATCGAAAGTATGACAATGTACTAGAGATAAGCCAACGCAAGTGTGTCTGAGGTAAAGGATGTATTTGTACAAACACGGACCGGCAATGGAAAACTGCTTATTTATGAGTCAATTTCATTTATGTGCTTCCTTTACCTCGATCATGTAGGAACAGAGTTCAGATTTGAACAAGTTGAGTTTTATTGGATGTGGCAGCTTGCCGCCACATCCAATGAAATTCACAGACTCGAAGTACTGAAATATCTGATCGATTCGCAAAGTTGTAAATAGGTTAAACACATTGAAACCTTGGCTAGCGAAGATGCAGTGTACCCCAATATTAAATTCCCGTTATCTCGCTCTTGTGCCATCATCGTTTTAAATACCCATTAGATGCCATAAATTGGGGTCAGCTACTTCTAACAATGTTACCATTTACCCCCAACGGATGAACCCCGTATCACCCTCGCATGTTAACCTATGGACCATTTTAGCATATCATTTCCCAATGACCCCCAAGTGACAAAGCATTTAACCGGCTGGCGTAATGTTAGACCTCGTATGACCCTAAAGGGCCTCATAGAAGTCCTTTCGATTATTCTTGTTTACTGAGATGAAAAGATAACTTTCCAAAGGCTCCAAAGGCTGCTTTAACTTTGAATCTTTTAACTTTTGATTTTTGAGACTACTGTTACTCCGTTTGTCGTTACCGTTTCTACTGTTCGTATATTTCAACGAGGGATTCCGAACAAGATAACCAAAACAACTGCTGAGTAAAATTATCAACAATTATTAATTTTTTTATTGAAAACTCAAGCCGGCATCAGATTATGCAGTTGCACAATAATCAACAATGATATGAGATAAAATGACTTGATTTTTAGAGACACGCTCTGCACACCGCACCTACTGTTGTTGCTGTTGCTTTTGTTTTCGAGGCTCTTGGAAAATTAAAGTGGCAGCAAGTGACAGCGTATGAAGACTAGTTCATAAATTCTTTTTTTTTTTAGAGGCAATGGCTTTCGAAGCTGCAATCAAAGGATCGAAACTGGATAGATATCCTTTTCAGCATATTTTGACGACTGTAAAAATTATTTAGACCAATTAATGTCTCCGATAAAGTCCATATCAGTTTCAAAATTTTAGGACTACTTCAAGTCGAAATCACATTTCTTTCACTTTCCCGATATTTCACTCTGTGCGTATTAATTTCAAATTTACCGTAGAATTTTTGGTCTTTGTCATTTCAATATGTTTCTTGTTTTATTTTGTTGTGAGTTTGTGGGTTTTTTTTTTTTTTTTTTTTTTTTTTTTTTTTTTTTTTTTTTTTTTTTTTTTTTTGTCTCCGCTAAATTCCCAAACATTTTCGTACCTTTACATTTAATTTCGTCCGGTTTAGTGTTAGTGTGAGTTTCTTCCCTTTATTGTACGTATTTTACGTACCGATATTGTCAACATAATATGAGGTATAAGACATTCATTATATATAAATCTCGAATATATGCATGTAGCGACAAGCCACCATTCTGTCAAAAGAACTTTTCTTCATCTGTTTGGTCTTAAAATAGTAGGTACTGGATAGTGATAGTGAGAATCTATCAAAACTTGGATGCTACTTGAGCACTTACTTTACATCCTACCGTACACATCTGTTGTAGGTGCGGGTGCTTGTTCAGACGACATAACTGATGGTAAGTATAGGTAGGTGTTGATCAGTATGTGAGAGTGCTGGTCAGTAAAACACTATGTTGGTCAGTATATGTAGCCGTTGGTCAGCAAGATGGTATGTTGTTTGACGTGTAGGAGGTGCTGCTGGTAAAAATGAATTGTCAATATTGACTTTGTTGATGCCTGTGCTAACCCCTTTATTGACTACAGAATCATGTTTGTTGTCGTTTATGAAGTTGGGAACCACGTCAACGCTGTTTTTTCTCTCACATGCCACAAACGCACACCCACCAACTGGTATTAAAGGACAATTTACTTGGCAAATAAGCAACCAACATGTTCTAAGCGCCAAAACATGTGTTCGTTGGGTTTTTAAATGCAAATCAAGATAATAATCAAGAAGAAATGAGAGCGATTTTGGTCTGGGCTGTTATCAAACCCGCTACCCTTTGATTTCGAGTCTGACATTCTACTAAATGAGCTACCATTGTTTGAGCATGATTAATCCTTTAAAACGATGTAAGATGGGAAAACACTGATGACGCTTTTGCCTTAATATTCTATTGTCCAAACCAAAGAGTATAGTTCAGAAACACAAATACAATGTCAAGGAGTATCAGATTCATTTTTGTGTACGCGGATACCACTAATTACAAATCAAACAAAACAAAATTCTATTAGCCAGAATATTTACCAGAGCATAATACCCAAAGCTGTTGTCTAATAATGCTCTGGAAAAAAAAAAAAACGAACATCGTAGGCACAAATCTCTCTGCGTAATGCCTGGATTCTTTAATATCATTTTTATTCTTTATGCCAAGGCAGCCATTTATTAATAGGTATTTTATGATTAATAAATGAATTCAAACCATATTTTGTAAAAACATATAAATTAATAGAGCTAAAATAGAAACTCATTAATATTTATTAAACCTCTTGTTGCCGTTACATCTTCTATACATTTAGATGATCAACACAAGAGGGAATTATGTTTAAATTAATATTGTAATATTGTCGAGTTCATTAACTCTTCCTCTCACGTATCCTGATACACATAAACAAGCACAAACAAACAGTTGCTGCAGTATAGCGTGGCAACCAGGGGACAAGGGGAATTTAACATTAGTAATTAGGTTTAACATTAAACTAACTCTCTAGTAATTGGTCCATACCATGACATTTCCAATTGTTTCGATAAATTGCATGGGTTTTGAATACAAAGATGCATTGGTTAATCGTTATATTAGGGATGTCCATTGGTTTAACAAAACTTATTAATCATGCCTACTGCTCAACACCTAGTCTGACTTTCCAACACACACACCACATGCAAACCTGTTGGTAAGCATATTCTGACTAACCAGCCTAAACAACTACTGACAAGTACATACAACAAGCGACCATCAGTCACATCTAGTTACCAATAGGTAACATTACTGACTAGGACTAGGACCCTCAGCTACTGACCAGCACGTAGTCTTACTAACCATCACCCACATCTACTAATCAATAGGGTCTTTCTGACTAATACTCACATCTTACCAGCATCCATGCGTACAAACCAATATACAGTGTTACTCAACACCGCATGCACTTACTGATTATTACTCATTCCTTCTGGTCAACACAGCACATGCATGTAATGATTATTACACACGCCCACTGACCAAAAGAGACTTGAATCCAAGCACTCACCTCTTCTCACCAGTACAATCTTACTGACTAGCACCAGCATCTACTGACCAACACAAATACTTGCTAACCAACACTCAACAGTTAACACCAACGCAGTGTTAGTGACCAGAAATCGCATCTTTTAACCAAAATACGGTCTTGTACGTCTAAAGACTTCAATTTCCAAGAATGCCTAACATGGAAGATAAAACCTACACGGGTCTTGCACTTCAATTCTGTTTTTAATTGACTAACAAAAGCGCACCCACGACAAATACTTGATCAGATATGTCATTAACTTCATCCACTGTTTATACATTATTAATTTTGTCTAATAACTTTGCGTCTATGCTACAGAAAACAATATAAAGCGGTGATTACGTTTTCTACTACAGCAAGATCACTGCATAGCGTGAGCAGGAACATTTATGATAATAGGAACTATACAGCGTGGGCTGGAACATTTGCTATCGTAGGAAAATATATTTTAATGAAGAAAATATAGCCGAAAATATATTTTATGTTGAGGAATTGCCGCGGTGTATTTATAATGGCGACAAATACTCAAGCAATCGACGCTAATAATTTTTTGAAGGAATTTATGGAGGTTTCTAAAAGTGTCTTCCCGAGGAATGGAATGTTTAAAAATATAGCAGAGATTTTTTAAAAATATATATGATAGTGCAAGAAACAATGGAGTCCCTGAAGTTTAGTGTATCACCAACTACATCTGATGCGAGCGAACACAGTTACATCAATGAGTTTTCTGATCAACTGAGTAAACGTTCTGGTCGTAATAGTGAAGATATCCAAGAGCAAATCAATTAAACAAATGTAGTAGTATTTATACATGAGGTTTTCTTATCAAAAACGGTTTTAGCCTAGAAAACCCTCACCCCCTCAAAAAGAAATATCTTATGACATTTTTTCATCACCTTAGGTTCCCCCCTCTCCCTCAAAAAACCACCCTCTTATCTCAGAAAAATGAAAATAATTTGAAACCCAAAGGGGATTCTAGCCCAATATATTTTTTCATATTAAACAAATGAAATATTATATATAATGTCCTTCGGTCAATCAAAGAGACATGTTGGATTTGATCTGACAAACAAATTTTGTAAGAGATTTAATTCGATTAGGGCAGCCTCAAGCTATACTGGTATAAAAACTAAAATAATAAGCGATTGTATTAAAAAAGTTGGATATCATATATCACCAAAATATGGATCAATATGGTTATTCGCGACTGAAAATGATATGAGAATAGTAGGTTGGGCAGATGATATGATGACATTTATTGACAATATGGTTGATATTTTATTTGATAATGATATTTCTAAAGCTATACAACATTAAACATCTACTGTTGTAACCCATATTTTATGATAATCTTTTTCATATCTGCTGACTCTCATTGGCAGAATATCTGTTGACATACTGTCAATAATACAGAACTCGCGTATTAAATCATCCATATCATATTTTATACCACGCAGATAAGATCGTATTTGATCACATAATTTTTTATAGGTGATACTTGCTGTTTTACAAGCATTTTTTTAGTCGCAAGACGAGGCTTAATTTTTTTACACGCTGTTGCAAGAGAAACACCGACACCAGATATTATTAACAAAAACGGGTTTAATGATGCTCCACTTGAAATTATACCAGAGCTAGTCATTAACAATGGCAAATATGATATTACTCGAAATATTCAACGGTAGTATTTATAACATTCTTTTACACACCAGAGGTTTTTATGATAAAATTTATAATATTTTACTAGCACGTCAACATCTTGTTTTGGAATTTCTTCTGCAATGTGATTGAAATCGATGACATGTTTGTTCATTATACAATTTTTTTTACACAAAAACAAAAGTTCTAACACCAACAATCGAATCAAGAAACTCGCGGAATTTATTATTGTTAGGATCAGCTATAAACTCTCTGTATTTGTCATAAACATCTGACGAAGTATTTTTATATCGTTCATCTGTTAGTACATATTGTTTCCATAACCATGCATACGAATCAAAACTACTTCCTACTTCACTCTCATACAAATCTGTTTAATTCACAAAATTACTGTAATCGATTTCTGTTTCATCAATATACCCTAAAACTAAACTCAACTGATCCAACGTGAAATTTTTGAGAACAAGATGTTGTCTGATAATTGCATATGCGACTACGAAATTTGCTAGCATTAATTTCTTAAGCTTATCTACGTCAATTGTAAGAAGACCAACAGCAGAAGCTACTTTTAACATTAATTTTTCATATGGTTTTGTGAGTATTGTTTTAACTTCTTTGTAATAATTCCGTAATGACAATTGTCTAGACTATTGTAATGATGGGAATGGAATATCGTCTTCTTCACTTATGTCGTAATAAGAATCAGACTTTACTTCCAACTTTGCTTGATCGATTAATTCAAAAAACTTTTCTCGCTCATCATCACTAAAATTACTAATTTCATCGTCTAAAGTTTTGATTATCTTTAGAGTCTTGTTAACAATAATCGGATCAAATTCTGGGTCTTTTTTACGTATCATTTGCAAAATTGCGTTTGCGTACACTTCAGTAATTAACTCTGCGTCTGACGTCATAGTAACGATTTTGACCAAGGTTTCTTTGTCATTGTAGTACATACCGAGATGTTTAAAAATATATCGTTTTGAAAAACTATCATATACATTTTTGTTTCTGTTTATTTTTATTTTCTTAGTTTCCGCTAGTTTGTCAAGACGAGTATGATTTTCGTTTATTCGTCTTTCTTCCAATGTTCTTCCACTATAAACTCGTGCTTTTATTAAGTCTGATTTTATTATCAAATCTATGTTATACCAATCAAGCTCGAGTAATATTTTTTAAGTATAATTTCAACTTGTTTTTGTTCTTCTAGACAATCATCGGGATGACAGTATCTGCTTATAACGTCAAAGTTTTCTATTGCTTTTTTCAGTTGTGGTCCTCGCATATGCATAACGCGAATAAAATTAGCAGAATTTTCTGGCAATGTTGAATTGTCTAATGATTTGATGCCAAGTTTTTTCAAACTTTGTAACATTTTTGTTATGTCATTAACAGCTCCAACATCTATTTTAGGGTTAAAAATATTATCATAAAATTCTTTCGCAATAGTTATAATTGGTGGTTCTGACATTATTTTATAGCATTAGATTAAATTTGATCATCGAGTGTATATATTTGAAATGCTGTCAGTCCTGGAAACGGACGTTCAGCAGTAAAAACATAACTCGAAAATATAAGTACTTGTTAACGGTGTTTTCAGTCGGAATCGTAAAATATTGCGTTGTCGTAATATACGTGTCGGTTGTGCTATACAATGTTGTCCAATTAATATCATCATTTGATCCTTCTAATTTCCAATCATAAATTCGACCAACGCTAGGATTTAATCGGCCTCGCAAATGAAATTGCCAAATAGCACCTGCAGTGGGATATTTAATTTTGATCCAAAAATTTTCACTTTCTCCTTTAGTTGTACATTCTTGTCTATCAGAGAAAGCGTAATGAGGATAATTTTCAGGATAATATGATGATGCGTTTACTTCAAACCCAACTCGATTGTCAGTTGCTTTAAACAATATTGGAATATACCCAGCATTATTTTTGGTTCGTTTTACAATACTAAACAGACTGTCAACATACGCTTTATTTGTCAGATCGTTAGGGTTAACTGGAATGAAAGTCATCATTATCTTGTTTGCTTTTATATTTATGTTACCTGACATTGGTCCACCGGATTTTTTTAAATATGGGGTAAGTTCATCTTTTAACTGAGCATAGCTAATAGCATCAGTGTTATCAGATGGTGGGATTATTGGTAATCCAGTTATTTTTGAATTTAACATGGACAGGTCACCTGTCATTGTATCGCCGGCTTTGTTAAGTGTATTATCGTCAACAGATTTTAGTTGCGCATAACTTACAGCTTGTGTTTGATTTAAGTTTTCTGGCGGATATGTAGTCTCCAAATTTATAACTTTTTTCCTGACATATTGATATTACCTGTAACTGTCCCACCTATTTTATCAAGTTTATTATCATCAACAGATTTTAGTTGTGCATAACTTACAGCTTGTGTTTGATTTAAATTTTCTGGCGGATATATAATCTCCAAATTTATAAAAAAAAAAAAATTCCTGACATATTGATGTTACCTGTAACTGTCCCACCTATTTTATCAAGTTTATTATCATCAACATACTTTAACTGCAAATAACTTACCGCTTGAGTTTGATTTAAGTTTGCTGGTGGATACCTGGTCTCCAAATTTATAATTTTTTTTCCTGACATATCTAAGTTACCGCTTAAAGTTCCTCCTGTCAATGATAGTTTATTATTGTTGACTAATTTAAGTTGTGCATAACTAACAGCTTGTGTATTAATGACATTTATTGGCAGATAATCTGTTTCTAAATCTAGTACTCGTTGATTTGACATAAACAAGTTTCCCGTCATTGTGTCGCCGGATTTTTTTAGATAGCCTGATAAATCAACCTTACCGTCTGTTATTGTTGTACTTTCAGCCGATGAATCTCCTACTAATGTTCCAAATTTTGTATAATAGCTCATTATTTATTTATCGTCTGACAATTTTTTTTATATAGCGTAAAATTGTATAACAATAATGACAAAATCATCGATATTAAATTTTGATACAGAGCGGTTGGTAAAACATAAACATAACAATGAACTTCCAGATTCTCATTATCTTATTGTTGGAAGAACTGGATCGGGGAAAACAAACTTACTTATGAATTTACTTCTAGGAGATAATTTTAACTACGATCGCGTTTATATTTACACGATTAACCCACAGCAAGATAAGTACGAGCTACTTAACAATTATAATAACAAACTTCGTGATGATCTTGAGGCTTGCGAAGATTTTTTTATTGTCAAACAACCAGAAGAACTTGTTCCAGTTAATTAACTTGATTCGTCTGAACACAAGATAGTTGTTTTTGATGATATTCCGCTAAACAACGAGGAAATGAATAAAATAAGATCATATTTTTCACTGTCGCGAAATAAAAAATGTAATTCTATTTATCTCGCCCAGGGTTTTTATAATGTTGACAGATTTATTAGGCGAAATACTGGTTGTTTTATATTATTTCCAGGACTTGACAATGTTGACGTTAGAAATATCCCAAACAAGCAATGTGGTGATGTAACAAAAGATAAATGTATTGAATTATATCATAAAGCAACGGCAAATAAATATGACTTTTTTTGTTTGATAAATTAACAAGTGATACGAGTAAAATGTTTCGATGTTGTATTGAAAAATATCTACAGTAATTTTTATACAAAATAGTATATAATTAATGGAAAGACAAGCAAAGTACAGAAAACATATAGAAAATCTAAAAAAAACTTGCGCAATCTCAGGCAAAATTTAAGCAGCAAGTACAGCAAGCACGACGTGGCCAAGTGGTTGCAGCAGAAACAACAGCAGCCGCTCTTAAACCAATTACTGAAGCTTTACTTGGAAAACAACCTGAAACTAAACCATTATCAGAAGAAGAACTTAAAAAATTACAAGAAAAAGGTTTACTCGGACTAGTTAAAGAAGAACAAGAAGCAGCTGCTGGAAGAATTATTGAGAGATCTGAAGAAGAAAAAAGAAGATTAGCTGAGGCACTTGTAGCAAATATCGCTGATCCGGTTGCAAGACAAGCTGCACTAGATCGGCTAATTAATAATCCACTAGAATTTGAACAAAGACTAGCAGGTTTAACCACAATAGAGATTAAAAATATTCTAAAAAATTTATCAGAAAAATTAAAAGATATTGAAAAGAAGCAAGAAAGAGTAGGAGACTTCGCGGTAAAGTTTATGGAAGTTGGAGATCAAAGACGATGGTATATAAAACAAGCAAATAATGAGATAACAGAGAATGATTATGATAAATTTTTAGAAGAAAATAATATAAAAGATCTTGATAATATAGATAAATGGAGTAATGAAGAATTTAAAAAACTTATTGATAATTTAACTGTAATAATGAACGACGGTGTTGTTGCTAAAAATGAGTTAAACACGGCCATAGGAGATAAAAATATGCTTCCACTTTATGATAAAATGAGATATGGTGTTATTGCTGCAGTAGTTGGAAAAACAGCAAAAACCAATAGAGACAAACCTTCTGGTAGGGGGTGGGGTTTTAAAAGGAATTTTTTTAAACTTGATGAAGGTCGTGTAAAACAATATAGAGAAGAAAAAAAAAGGAACTGGAGTTAGAATATTTTCATCAGTTACTGAAATGATAGGCAGATTAATGCTATTGATATCATCAAAAGAAGCTGGAAATGTTGGTGCTGAAATTGACAATGAAATTATTGACATACTTGATAATTTGAGATCGGAAAAATTATTAACATCTGACGAATACAAAACTTTACACCTTGATTTGATACAAATCAAGGCGATTTAATTGCGGCGATTTAATTTTATAAAAATATAATAATAAATGTCAGCAACATTATTACTAGACTCTAGCCAATCTGATAAAGATAGGGCATGTTTTTCAGTAAAATATATTCCACCAATAGAACTAGATCTTGAAAAACAATATGAAATTGGACTCATTTCCGGTACGTGTTGGAATTCTATGCCTAATGTAAAAACTGGGATTAACGATGATTTTACATTTGCTGTTAGTGATCTATCAATTACCACGTGGAAAAAACTTAAAATTCCACAAGGAGCTTATAATATTACTGATCTAAATAAAATAATAAAAGAATTTATAACAAAAAATAAAGGAGTAGCTGATAATTTTGAGCTAACACCAAACTATAATACTTTACGCGCTAGAATGACATTAAAAAATATATTAGTTAATTTTTTATCACCAACAATATCGCACCACTGATAGGATTTGAAGATAAACATTATATTGCTTATAAAGAACCTGTTACATTTGATGGTATTTATCCAGTAAATATAACTGATGTGAACACAATATTGGTAAATTGCTCTATTGCATCTGGATCTTACTCAGTCTTAGGTAGTAAAGGACAAACGATATACAGTTTTTCACCAGAAGTTCCACCAGGATCTCTTATGCAAATTAATCCACGTCAAGTTATTTATTATCCGTTAAAAGTTGAAAATCAAATAACAGAAGTAAATATGCAGTTGACAGATCAATCTGGAAGACAGATTTTAATAATGAAGTTGTTACTTATTATTTGCACCTACGCGTTGCGTAGGCGCGTACAATAGTAAACATATTTTCTAAGAAAAGCTAAAAGAATTTTAGTAATGCGAAAGATTTGGAAGTAAAATTATACAACCTCAGATATAATGAAACAAAGAAAAAAAGTTTATCGAAGAAAAAATAGTAGGAGGATTTTTAGGAAATATATTTGCTAAAATTATAGAAAATGCTCCAGGAATAGCTCATAAAATTGCACCAATTGCACTTGACGCATCAAAAGCTTTTGCAACTGGAGCTGCATCTGCTGCTGGAACTGCTGTTAGACAAAAAATAGCTGATAAAATAAAAGGCGCACCGCAAAGCGGTATACCGACAATCAAACAAGCTATTTCAGAAATCGCACCAACAAAAGAAACTCAACGCGCAATGATAACAATGACAAAAAAACTTTTATCACCACGAGGAGAACAAATTATACAAAAATTAATATCTAAAGTAACAACACCGCAATAATTTTGTATAATCTAATAAATAAAAAAATGTCTGTAAAAAATTATCTCGATTTAGCAGAAACTTATGACACAGACGACACAGTAACAGAATTCGAATACGTTGAATATCTCGATGAAAATTCTAACGAACCTAATAAGGCTGGCCGCAGAACATTTAATACTCGAGACGAGGACGTATTTCTATTTCCTCATAAAGCAATGTTGGAAGTTCGTGGTCAGATTATGACAGTAGCTGTTCCACCTGCCGCACCTGCCGCAATTGATGTTGGAACAGAAGTAGCTCTTATAAATGATGGTTGGTGTTTATTTAAAGATGCTCGAAATCAGCTGGCCAATCAAACTGTCGAAGATATTTCAAATCACTTACAAGTTGCAAGTACAATCTTAAATATTATTTCGTTTTCCGACGACTATTACAGGTCAACTGCAACTAATATGATGTGGTTTAAAGATACTGGAGCTTGTGTATAATTCCTGTGAAAAATGAATTTATTTCAAAAGGTGTTTTAATGCAAGGAGCTGATGCTGCTGCAGATCTTGTAATTGTAAGAAATTTTCTTATTGCTAATGCTGCTGCGCTAGGCATAGACGAACCAGCTGCAGCTGCTAATGAAGACGCTACAAGAGTTTCACTTATTGCAGCTTGCAATAATCTTGGCATAGCACCACCAGTTGTGGCTGCTACTACCATTGAAATGTTAGATTTAATTATTAACACAATTGGATTTCGAAATGTACGTTACAATGAAGGTTATGTTAAGAGAAAGGCACTTGCAGCAGTATCACGTCAAATTACAATGATGCTGCCGTTAAGTACAATATTTAGCTTTTGTCGCGATTACAATAAAGTATTTCGTGGAGTTAAACATACGCTTATTTTAGATCAATCAGATCAAAATGACTGCCTGTTTAGGTCAGGTGGAGATGATGTACAATTTGTCATAAACAAACTTGCACTATGGATGCCAAGAATAACTCCGTCTATCACTATAATGGCGGAATTAAATGATGTGCTGGAAAAACACACAAACAGAATTTATTTTCAGCAACATAAAATATCTCAATCAGCAGTTCCGAATACCACAGACTACACATGGCGAGTTACAACAACGTCAAATGAACAAAAACCACGGCAATTATTTGTTGTATTTCAGAGACAAGCTCGACGTATTAGCCACCAACAAAATAATGCGATATTTGATAGCGCTGATGTTAGACGAATATATGCTAGAATAAATTCAAAGCAATATCCGGAGCGGGCGATAGAATGTAATTTTGCAGATGACGCTAATAAAAATATTCCTCGACCGTACATGTATTTACTCGACTCAATGCAAAAATATCAAGATGCTGGAGATGGATCTCAGATATCAGTAGAGGAATTTCGTACACTTTATCCGATATTTTATTTCGATGTTAGTAAACATAGCGAGCGAGCTGAAGACAGCACAGCTGATATTGAAATTACATGGACGCTCGGAGCAGCTCCAGCTCCAGCAGCGCAGTTAAACGTGTACGCGTTAGTAATAAGCGATAGATTTGTTCCAATTGACTCTGTTGGAGGTAAAATGCCAGTACAAGTTTAATCTGTAACTTTAATAATAAGATGACAAAATATATTGTAAAAGAAATATATTTAACTGATGGTCAAGTTAAAAAATTAGCAGCTGCTGTTGCAAAACAAAGGCAGGTTTCATTAAAGGTCAACCCTAACACCTTAGGTACTTTAACAAAATTAATGTTAACCAAAAAACAAGTAAATAAATACGAGCGCAAAAAACCTTTTGTTTTAAATTTAAGTGCTGCACAAATAACTGCAATGTCCCACCGCATTGCGGTGGAAGGTGGTTTCTTTGGTCCGGCATTATCTGTAATAGCCAGAACGTTAATACCTAAAATTTTGCCAGTGTTAGGTACATTAGGATTAGCATCAGCGTCTGGAGAAGTATCTGGCGCAACGAAAAAGGCAGTTGAAGGTCATGGAATCGTTCGTGGCAGTGGTATAAAGAAACTTTTCGTATGAATATCGATGGTAATAATTTTATGTGACTGATAAATATAATGCCAAACTGAAAAACAGCAAAAAGAAAGATGACTAAAAAAAAAGACATGACAGAGGCGAAAAGGTGGATTTATTCCAATAGCCCCGTAACTAGCAGGATTGGCGGGAAGTCTATTGCCAAATCTGTTAGGAGTAGGACGACGACTAATGTTGCCAGGAACAAGGAGATAAAGTCTGCGTTAAGTAATTTTGATATACTTGACAAACTAAAAAAGTAAAATATTTTAGTGGAGTTTATTCTAAAGATGAACTTATGACGATTCCAGAGACAGAGACGCTAGCGTCTCCGGGTTCGTGCGTTATAAATATACAAGATTTTAATGACGGATCTGGTACACATTGGGTAGCTGTTTTTGATAACAATTATTTTGACTCGTTCGGAATTCCACCAAGTGACGCAGTAAAAAAATATATGAGTAAAATTCAAGATACGAAGTCTCTTGCGAAAATAATAAATTATTCGTCTAATCAAATTCAACCAGTTGGAACTTCCGCTTATGGATATTATTGCGTAATGTTTATTAAACAGATGACCGAAAATCCAGATTTTTTAAAGTTTATTTTGCAATTTGACAAACAACCTTCTCACGCTAATGATGAGATTGCATTAAATTTTATCTAAACTCACTGATATACAATGTCAACATATTGTCTCAAGTGTAAAACTAAAACAGAAAATAAAGATGAAAAAACAGAAAAAACAAAAAATAATAGAATAATGCTGAAAAGTATTTGTGCAATCTGTGGAAAAAGAAAAAGTCTGTTTTTGCCAGCAACAAAGTTGTCCGGAGCGGGTTACCCTGACAACGTCAGGGAGATTACTTTAGTAGACGACTGAAAAATTTGTCAGTTATAAAATAAATAATGACATGCGAGTGTGATTGTGATAGAGATTTATGCCTCGAGCAAAATAAAATTGTTACATATTGTCAGAAATGTAAAAACAGAGAAATAATTGGAACAGGTATAGATATACATAAATTTATTGGAAAATTGCCGAAACCAAAAGGCGGTTGGACATTGCCAGGCCATAAATATACTGGACCTTATAATCCTCTTGATAAACAACTTGACGAAAACGATAATCTACTGCCAGGACAAACGCCTTACAATCAAGTTGACGCAATAGCAATGCGCCATGATATCTGCTACAGAGATATTGATCTTCCAGAAAGCGAACAAAATAAACACAGCTGCGATAAAGTAATGTCAGACGAACTTCGTCATATGAAACCTGTAAATATGCGAGAACGTGTTGACCGAAGGCTGGTCCAGGGTTTTATTGGAACAAAATATAAACTCGGACTCGGAGAGTCTAGACTAGGAAAAAAAGAATTAAATGATGATCTTGCCTTAGAGCTGCATAGACCTAAAAAAAAAAGTTTCCGCGACGTAAAGTTGTCGCAAATCCGTTGATGACATCTGGGCCATAGACTTAGTTGATGTTTCAAATCTAGCTCAGTTTAACGTTGGCGTCGATGGCGTTCCAAAGAGATATCTTTTTAATGTTGTAGATGTTTTTAGCAAATACGCGTTTAGTATACCCGTTTCGGATAAAACAGGAACATCGATGACTGATGCGCTAAAACAAATAATAACAACTACAGAAAGAAAACCAAATAGAATCTGGACTGATCATGGAGCGGAGTTTTTTAACAAAAAATATGAACAGTTTTTAGAGCAAAATAACATTAAAAAATATGTCACAGGAAATGAGGGAGAAGTGTCATCGTCGAGCGATTTAATCGCACGCTCAACGAAAAACCCCACAAGTATTTGACAGCTAAAAATACGAATAAATATATTGACAATTTACAAAAAATTGTTGACGAGTATAATAACACGAAACACAGATCCATTTCACTAGGCAAAAGTAAAATGTCGCCAAACAACGCGATTGCAAATCCAATATTAGCAAACGAAAACATGTACCGCAGACATAAATTTAAAGTTGGCGATAAAGTTAGAATTTCTTTGACGAAAAAAACATTTGAAAAAGGATATACTCATAGTTGGAGCGAAGAAGTATTTGTTGTTGATAAAGTACTTTTAACAATACCAGTTACATACTCGTTGAAAGATTTATTAGGTGAGCCTATAACTGGCAGTTTTTACGAGCAAAAACTTCAGAAAACAGAACAAGATATATTTGTTATTGAAAAAGTTATTAAAAAGCGCGGCAACAAAAGTTTAGTCAAATGGCGTGGATATGGCGATAAATTTAATAGCTGAGTACCAACTAAGTCGATTTCATCGACTCAATAATATTATTATAAATTTCTTCGTATTTTATTAATACTGATTATATGTTACTGGTTTACATAAAGAAATTAAATGTAATTTTCTTGCACCATCGACTGACATTAAATTAAATATTTTAACAAAAATATAATCGTATTTTATATTTCTTTGTTGTCCAGTTATTTTTACTTTTTAAAAAGGTTTTATAAGCTGCAAAAAAATATTTGATGCTCGGCAACAGTAAAATTAAATTTTATTATTTTTTTTAGAAATATGGTACTTAACATCATATCGTCCAGTTGTTGGTCTGCTCAAATATTTTTTTACTAACAACAACATCATCTTCGTCGTCGTCACAGTTATGCAAAATATCTTTTTCAGTATAACCAGCAAATCTATTGTTAGTAATATTTTCTAATGTAAAATTTGAAACTGAAACAAAATCTCCCGAATTTAGTTTAGCCAGTCTCTCAATTAAGTTCATTATTATAATAATCTTTTGTCTAATTAATAAATAATAAGATGTTCGGAGAAATAAAATATCATCAAAAAGTTAATATATTAAATCATAAAGAATTAGCTGAGGCAATTCGAAATTGTTTGTTGGGATATAGTTTTTATTTTGTTGACGTTATGATAACATTAGGCGAATCTGACAAATTTTTATTAACAGCAGCAGATAAAATAAAACTCGATAGAAATAAAATGATGACGTTACGATTTAATCACGACGATGTCATGGAATTTAGTCATAATTGTCTTACTCGAAATGATCTAGAAAATATCATTAGTTATCGTATTTAAAACTAAATCTATCAAATGTCAACATTGACGTTGCTGATTTTGTTACATTATCAGCTGCAAATTTTACTGCACGTGGATTAATTTTATGATATTTTGCCGCAGATGCTATTGATTTAAATTTTATTTCTTCTCCAGTTTCGAGATTTATTGAAATTATTTGTCCGGTTGGATTTTTAAAATTAGAACCATCAAAACCGGCTCCACGTCTTGTGTTTTCTTTTAGCGTAACTAAATCTAGGTTTTCCAGATGATTATCTGTTTTAATACCATTTTTATGATCAACAACTAGACTGTTAGGTATTAGTCCGTTAAAAGTTTCAAACACAAAACGATGATATTGATAATGAACAACATTAGTTTTTGTTCTACGTACATTAACACCAAGATATCCATTTCTTTTTAAACTTCCAATAACTTTTTTTTGTTCTTATATGTCTAATAATTCCCTTGTCATTTGTCTCGTATAAATCAAATACTGGATGAGGTTGAAATTCATTTTGTAATGATAAATTTTCAATATTATCATCAGCAACTGCGCTATTTACTCTGTATACTCGTTGTCCTTCTGGAATATCATAGCAAAACAAAGTATAAATAAAATCTTTTCTAAACATTTTAATTCTTTCTGTATTATCGCCTTTTATTGAAATTAACATACCAGCTGGTGTTGATGTACCAACAGATTTTTTAGATTTTATATTGATAACAGAACCTAATGCATTTACAGCGTGTAAGTTGTATTTCGGGTGTACATGATAAAATTCTTGCTCTTCCGCTGTCATTCCGATATATCTGAAAATTTCTGTCATTATACTATAAGGATTTTCATATCTCTAATTAGGAATCTTAAAAAAATTCAATTAAATATAAAATATTACTATATATATCTATAATGTTAAAATTGTGAGATATTGCTAAAAAGAACATTATCAAATCAGAAAAAATTGCTTCAGCATTTTCTGGTGACGATAACAGTTACAAACTTGATGATCAAAAAATTTAAGCAAATTTTAGCTGCACAAATTTGTTTCATCTTTTACAGCCAGTTATATCAGAAGAACTTGCGGCTCATAAAAGTATCAAAGTTATAGTGCAATGCATATAATTTTGTCAAAGTTACACGCAGTTGAAGATATACTTGATGTAATTTCTGAAACAAAAAGTTTTGACAGCGAAATTTCAGAACCATATTTAACAGCAAAATCGAGAAAAAATATTAACTGGAACAAACATTGCCATGGTCGCCGATGAAATACATCAAGAAATAAACAAAAAATTACAAGAATTTACTTCATCAGGATCAGGTTGGAAATTTGAAATGATAAAAGAAGTTTTATTTCACACAGCAAAATATAACGTACTTCGCGGTAGTTTGTACGTCGATCTCCCTCAAAAAATTAAAAACAAAAAATGCTGTATTATTGTCAAAAACAATGATGACAAATGTTTTCAATGGTCTATTCTTTCTGCGGTTTTTCCAAAAGAAAATAATTCTGATCGCGTTTACAAGTATTTGCCATACAAAGACGAACTAAATTTTTTAGGAATAACTTTTCCAGTAGCAGAAAATCATATACCAAATTTTGAAAAACAAAACAGTATCTCAGTAAATGTTTTCGGATTAGATGAGCGAGAAAACGTTTACCCGAGATATATCTCAAAAAATGCTACACAAGATACAATAAATTTATTATTTTATCGGGGACATTATTGCTGGATAAAAAAACTTTAACGGCCTAGTTGGCAAACAGTACAGTAAAAATAAAAATAAAAAATATTTCTGCTACCGTTGTTTACAAGGTTTTTCTAGCGATGAAAGACTGCAGGAGCATCTCAAATACTGTGTCAATGTTCAAAGAATAAGTATGCCTAGCGAAAAAGAAAAAATATTAAAATTTAAAAATTATAATCATAAACTAAATATTTCTTTTGTTATTTACGCTGATTTCGAGTGTCTACTCATTCCTGTGGTTGGAGCAGAAAATAATCCGAATAAATCAAGTACTAGAAAAATACAACAACATATTCCTTGCGGAGTAGCTTATAAAGTAGTTTGTTGTGCTAACGATAAATTTTCCACTCCTATAAAGTTATATAGAGGTGCAAATCCTGCTGTATGGCTATTAAAAAATTTAATAGACGAAGTTAATAAAATTTCTAACAAATTATTTAAAACAGCTCCGATGAAAATAACGTCTAAACAACAACTCGATTTCGATGAGGCAGTTAATTGTCATGTTTGTGAAAAGTTGTTGGTGGATTCTAACGGAGCCCGTGATAAGGTGCGAGATCATTGTCATTTGACCGGTCAATATCGTGGAGCAGCTCATAACAGTTGTAATTTAAAATTTCATGCGTCAGATTTTATACCTGTCGTTTTACATAACTTTCGTGGCTATGACAGTCATATTATTGTAGAAGCTTTTGGTGATGAAAATATTAAAGCTAAACTAAAATTAAATAACGTAATAAAATGTATTCCAAATAATTTTGAAAAGTATATGTCGGTGACGCTCGGTAAATTACGTTTTACTGACAGTCTGCAATTTATGGCAGCATCATTAGATGAGCTTGTTAAAGGTTGCAGTAGTTTCGCTAATCTGCGAAGTTGCTTCGGTGAAAACTATATCGATCTGACAAAAAAAGGTATCTTTCCGTACGAGTATCTCGACGATTGGAGCAGATTTAATGAAACTTCTCTGCCCGGCAAAGATAAATTTTACTCGCAACTCAAAAACGAAAATATAACAGATGACGAATACAAATATGCACAAGATATTTGGAATAAATTTAGTTGTAAAACATTTGGTGATTATCACTATTTATATTTGAAAACAGATGTTTTATTACTAGCAGATGTGTTTGAGAGTTTTCGTCAAGTAAGCTACAGCAATTATGGACTAGACCCCTGTTGGTATTATTCTGCTTCAGGATTGTCTTGGGACGCTCTCCTAAAAACAAGTAAGATAGAACTGGATCTCTTAACAGATGTCGATATGTTTAATTTTATTGAAAAAGGTATCAGAGGCGGAATTAGCGTTATAACAAAAAAATATGCAGCTGCTAATAACAAATATCTGAAAAATTATGATAAAAATCTCCCATCTAATCATATTATTTATCTAGATTGTGTGAATTTGTATGGATATGCGATGTCAGAGCCAATGCCCTGCGGTGGATTTCATTGGATAACTCCAGATCAATTTCTTACAGAAACTGAAAAAGATTTACCTAGAAAAATTAATAATGATTTTTCCGATATTTCATATTTTGTTGAAGTTGATCTAGATTATCCTAGTTCGCTACATGATCTACATAACGACTACCCGTTTTGTGCAGAGTCAATGATGATTAATTATAGTTTATTATCGCCTGAACAACGAGCAATGACAACAGCAAAAAATTCGATTGTTAATAAGTTAGTTCCAAATTTGTTAAATTAAAAAAATTACGTTATGCATTACAAAAATTTAACACAAGCAGTAGATGCTGGACTAATTCTGAGAAAAGTCCATCGTGTGCTAAAGTTTAATCAGTCGAGGTGGATGTCAAATTACACTGACTTAAATACGAAACGTTGTGCTGTGGCTAAAATCGAATTTGAGAAAAACTTTTTCAAGTTAATGAACAACTCGGTGTTTGGAAAGACAATGGAAAATATTCAAAAAAGAGTCTCGATAGAAATTGTTAATGACATAAATCGCAGAAATAAATTAGTTAACGATGATGGTTTTGTTAGTATGAAAATATTTAATGAAAATCTTGTTGCAATACAACGACGAAAGACAAATTTAAAGTTAAATAAACCGATTTATGTTGGTGCAGCTGTACTTGATATATCAAAGTGGCTGATGTACGATTTTCACTATAATTTTACCAAAAAGCAGTATCCAGAATCGGAGTTGCTATTTACTGATACAGATTCGTTAGTTTATAATATAAAATGTGAAGATGTCTATCAGGGTATTTATAATAATAAAAATCTGTTCGATTTATCCGATTATCCAGCATGTAGTGGATTTCAAGATAATTCGAATAAAAAAAGTTATTGGTAAAATGAAAGATGAGTTTATGTTTGTGCCGGTGAAAGAATTTGTCGGGCTAAAGAGCAAAATGTATGCTCTCATATTAGATGACAATAAACTTACAAAAAAGCAAAAGGTATTCCTCGAGGATATGTGAAAAAGATGATGAATTTTGACGATTTTAAAGCAGCGCTAAACAATAGCGTCAGTTTTATCCAAAAAAAATGTTATCAGAACAAATCATCATAAACTTGAAACTGATACAATCATAAAACGGGGACTAAGTAACTTTGATGATAAAAGATATTGCAGTGACGGAATTAACACACTATCGCTTGGACATTATACAAGTAATTTTGTCTAAACATCAGAAATAATGTTTGAAAATTTAACATTAGCAGTTAATAGCAAAATAAAAAAATAATGGTAAATAACCAGCAATTATCATTTGAATTTAACGATGAAATTTCAGGTATTTGTTTTAATAAATTTGACAGCATCAAACTCTCCCTTATCAGATCAGACGATAGCAAATATTTTAATTATCTCGAAAGTTTGCGAGACGAGCTTGCACTAAAATATGACAATTTTCATAATCCGATAAGCCAGGATCAGTATACAAAAATCAACATAGACCTAGATAGGTCAAAGATTTTTGCAAAAGGTAGTAAGCATCTTCTCAGTAAGATAGCAATGAAAGAACTATTTGAGTGTCGTCGTAAAGTATCTGGTAGAATTAAATTTTCGTTATACAATCACGATAGTAGATTTTACTTGATAGCAAACGTTGAAACATTGTGTGTTGGTTAAGAAATATAACTATATCTGTTTTTAAAAAGGAGATAATACTGTTCCAGCTAAGTTTAAAATCTTTTGCAGTTATCGAATACAGCATATATGTGTGTGATTTAGATTTTTAACGTTGCTTTTACACTGTAAAAATTTGGTTTGTATTATTTTTTTGTTGTCTATGAAACTTATAATCAGTGAGTTTAGTCCTTTTATCTCAAATTTTTGTTTATATCAGAGTTAATTCATTGTATTTTGATTTGGAAATAGATCAGATTTGACTATGGTATCAGTTGATTAAGCGAGACAACTCCGTCAAGCATAGCTTAGTAGCAAGCAGTTGTCGTGTTTGTTGTACTAAGTTAATGTTATGCATAACATACATACATACAGACATACATACAGACATACAGACATACATACAGACAGACTCAAATTCTATCAAGGAAAATTCAAAAACTGTAATTACAGCCGAAAACGTAACTATATTCCCACTAGCGTACAAACAAGACATGCACTTAGCTTCATGCATCAGCAAGTTATTTTTAGACAGCAGTATATAGCATAAATTCCATAAACTTATCGATTATTTTAGTATCTCTTAGTAACAGTTGACGAATACAGACTTTCAACTCGGCAGAAATGCGGGTTTTATATATAATATAAATTTCTCCAATGTATTTGGAAATTGAAATAAATTCACATTTTACAGTAATTGTGATTTTATTCAGAAATCCACACTATAGTTTATAATAATTATAATTTTTTTATTCTGTATACTGTAGCCTGCGCAGTATTAGGTAACATATAATAATGTTTTTAACATATATATAATGAAGTCCGGTGGCCGATTGCTAACGCGTTGGATTCTCATGCTCGAGGTCCGTGGTTCGATTCTCGTGACCGACAAATTGTCGGCGAGGGCGATATTATGCCAAAATTTCTTATTTAGTGGGGCGTCAGCCAGCCCTTCCATGTTTTGATAGAAAATTTGTACACTTTCGCACCATGTCAACACGTGGTGGGTGCACTTTTGCACTCCCTGGGTTGATTATGGTGGGAGAGTGTGCAAATTTGTATTGAACGTAGAGAAGGCCCGTAGTACTGTCTTTAAGATAAGTTTATATGTAACTGTGCTGTCCTAGAGTTAAAGTTCCTAGAATTAAGTTTATATGTAACTGTGCTGTCCTAGAGTTAAAGTTCTTAGAATTAAGTTTATATGTAACTGTGCTGTCCTAGAGTTAAAGTTCTTAGAATTAAGTTTATATGTAACTGTGCTGTCTATAAAAAACCTTGTATATAATTTCTGTATAATTAAGATTATGTATATAATTGCTGTAAATATGCTTGCTGTAAATACGCTACTGTAATTAAGATTCTGTGTGTTGTGCTGTCCTTAATTAAGATATAATCATATGTATATAATCATAACAATATGTACATAATCATATGTATATAGTCATAATCATATGTATATAATCATAATCATATGAAACAGTCCTCAGAGGGGACTATTATTTTTATATTAAACAAACAGTTACAGCTTTAGAAATATCATTATCAAATAAAATATCAACCATATTGTCAATAAATGTCGTCACATCATCTGCCCAACCTACTATTCTCATATCATTTTCAGTCGCGAATAACCGTATTGATCCATATTTTGGTGATATATGATATCCAACTTTTTTAATACAATCGCTTATTATTTTAGTTTTTATACCAGTATAGCTTGAGGCTGCCCTAATCGAATTAAATCTCTTACAAAATTTGTTTGTCAGATCAAATCCAACATGTCTCTTTGATTGACCGAAGGACATTATATATAATATTTCATTTGTTTAATATGAAAAAATATATTGGGCTAGAATCCCCTTTGGGTTTCAAATTATTTTCATTTTTCTGAGATAAGAGGGTGGTTTTTTGAGGGAGAGGAGGGTATCTAAGGTGATGAAAAAATGTCATAAGATATTTATTTTTGAGGGGGTGAGGGTTTTCTAGGCTAAAACCGTCTTTGATAAGAAAACCTCATCTATAAATACTACTAATGTTTCTTTGTATTATATAACAATGGAATCCGAACTCCCCAATCATCAGGATGTCTAGAAGATGTGGTACAACTACGCAGAAGATGAGCGACGCAAGCACTGGAAACAATTTTTAGAAGCTATTATTAAAACTATGGAGAAAATTTACCAACGCTCCAAGACATTTGATGTTATTTCATACGACGCACAGTCTGATCGTATTCAAGTTGGTGTAATACTCAGTGATGGGTTATTTGAGTTACTTTGAACTGATAGTAATTTGGAATTTATTTTATCGGCGTTTGCAAAAGAATTTACAGCTTTTCCATGATCTACTCTTGCCAACGTCTAATCTGATAAATGGACTTAGTCCAAACAAATTGCTTATTGAGACTTCACCCTAGACACGAATCTCTCGGTTCCGACTGGAAACGGCCAAGTCTCTTTGAAAACAGCCCTGGGGTAATTTCTCACTTACCTGTTGCACTCGAATTCCCGGGGAGGACGTGACATCGCTGACTGAGTCCGACTTGGACGTAGAATTCTGTTTGAATCTAACCGTGACGGGTCGTTGCGTAATGATAGGCAGTTTCTAGCTACAAATAAACTATATGAAAATATGTGTATACATGAACCGTGAAGCATCAGCAAATTTTCACTACATCGTGACACCCCAACGTTTGAGACTAAAATCGGGATTTTATGCACAGAAAGTTTGCTCCCAAGTGTGAATATGTATATTTACACGCAATATGAATGGAACGAAATCATAACGAACTACGGACACGAATATACAGCACGATATTCAATAATGCTACTGATCTAACTTATCTGTTTCGGTACTCCTACTCATGAGATCCACATCCACGTTCTCGGTGCCCTTAACGTATCTGATCTGCATTCAGTACTGATGTAAGAACAGCGACTACCTTATCAGGCGTCAATTCATTAGCTTGGCTTGTGCAAGATACGCGAGTGGCTGATGGTCGGTCTGCAATATAAACTTCCGCCCATACAAATATCGCTCGAACCATGATATACCGAACACGATTCCAAGTCATTCCCTCTCCGATACGGAGTAGTTCTTCTCGGCCGCGGACAGTTTCCGACTGCTATATTAGACGGGAAAAGTATTCCCTTGTGTTCCTGCAGTAATACTGCTCCAAGACCCGTATCACACGCGTCTCTGCGTAACACGAATTCTTTCAAAGCTTTCAAAGCTTGGAAGGCATGTTCACACGCATCCGTATAGATAACCTTCTTCGGGGCCCGTTTCCTGATAAGATCACAAAACGGTCCAGCAATCGTGTTAAAATTGGCCACATACCCCATGTAGTAACCGGCGAATCTCAGGAATGACCTTACCTCGGTCTTCATAGTGGGGCGTGCGGTGTTTCGCAGCTGCTCCACCTTAGACTTCTCTGCTGACAGTGTGCCTTGGCTCACCGTGTGTCCCGAATAGTCTAACGTCCGGAATCCGATGTGACACTTTGAAGGATGAGCCGTCAACCCAGTTTAACTTAACCGTTAGGTATTCACTCCACGTCTCTGTGGTTAACAGGAAATCGTCCATAAAGTTGCAAACACCCCTATCGCACAAGGGTTGCAACAGCTCTCGCATTATCCTCGTAAAGACTCCGAAAGGCATTTCCAATCATTGATAGGTTCCATAGGGGGTAGCAAACGCAAGTTTGGACCTATCCTCTTCTCTTACGGGAATTTCCCAATAGCCCGAAAACAAATCCATCTTCGAAACATATTTCACTATTGACACGGAGGCGAAGCATGATTCGAACTGGTGTCATCTCTATCTGCTGTTCTAACCCCTACTCGTAATCTTCCCATCTCGAAAGCGTAAGTGAGTTCTCTTTCCTTTTCAGCAGCTTCTACCCATGCCAGCTCTTTCTGGGTTTGTCTCTCTGCTTCCTTTTCTTTCTCCTTTGCAGCCGCTTCTATCCTGGTAAGCTCTTTCTGGGTTCCTCTTTCTGCTTCTTTCTCTGCCTTCCATTCTTTAATTCGTTCTTCAATGAACGCTGCGAGTCGGTCACTCTCGTAACCTAAGTATTTCATGCCAATGGCACGATATACCTTTATCAAATGTCTTTCCGTCGCCATAGTAAAGTAATACCATTAATAAGTGATACCTTGCCTCAACTTACTACAGAGTTAACAGATGCTATAAATTCTGATCAGTGAAATACGTGCCCGTTTCCAACGAACCGACTTGGCGCAATTAAGATATCTGGCCCGATATTTGCTTTACTACTGCCGTAAGTAAATGAAAGCTAACAAGCATGCAAATGTGAAAATACGAAATACACAGAATGGAAACCCTCTTAAAATTTACAATAGTTCTTCTAATAATAATTCTTTACTCGCAATGATGATATTTATGTCTATTTCAAATCCTGGACGATGCCGCCACTTTTGTCACGTGCCTCCTACGGTATTATTTCTAACACTGGCGAAGGACAGACAAATTTGCTACGAATGTAGGAAAATATGTGGGAATCATGAACCGTGAAGCATGAGCTAAATTTTCTCGCAACGTGACAGAAAAAATACATAAATTAATGAAATAATAGCTAGGACTAAAGCGATTGCAATTTCTGGTATTGGTAGGACACAAGTTAAAACAAGGTAATGACGAACTTCTTAATTGGAAAAGACTTTTCACTTATATAAGCATGCAAACTCTGCATCAGCTAAAAGAAAACGCAAAACAGCATTGAATACAAAGTGCCAAGCTATATATAAACAGCTGACATACTTGAATTACAGAGACCAACATTTGTACTGGATCAACCTGCTTTCCCAGACAATCCATCATCGGATGCTTATCGATCACCTGTTGTTAATACAACAACGGTTGCTAATACAGCAACGGTACAACTACTGAAACAATTTGTACGTGAGCGTAATATACGAATACCAAGAGGTGCTAGAAAAGCTGACATACTTGTGATATTTCATGCATTTGAATAAAACCGTCATCGGGATGAACAGAAACGTATTTCATCTGCCATTGCTACTAAAGCTTTTGAGTACGTTCGTGAAAGAGCACAAGTATCACAAGTACCCGAATTTAAATGCATACGTGGTTAATTCGAAAATCACATAACAGTTATCCTGCACAGATACAAAACTTGCACAAACGCTCGACAACTGTTGATAAATATGATTCCTGGAATCATATCGGTGTTACAACACTCTACCCACTCTGGAGTTAAAGCAAATATTGTTTTAATGTGCATATGGTTATACTGAACCGTAGTGACACCTGCGCCATTAATGATTAATGCGACAAAGGAATTGAAAAGATTATCGAGACGTTGGAGAAATACACCAATGCAGGATCGGGTGGGACTCCTGGAGTCTTGATCAATGTGCCCAAGTCGAGGTACATTTTTCCTCATACCAGCCGTTTCTTGGATCAAGTTACATACAAACGTCAGCGTGGGTTCCGCCAAGTTTATTGATAAATGTTATAAACGGTGAAAATATGTTTTGAATAGGCGACTTTCATTTTTACATTCGGTTACTAATAATCAACACCAGTCTCGAAAATACATGCAGCACCTATGTGAACTTTATTTTTGCAATATAGAATCTCAGTTGCAGGTTACTAAGGCCACATTGAACAGATATGAAACATTAACCCTGGTACTGATGTTAATGTGTTCACTTGAGATAAAGGCATTTATCTGCTTGCACTATTCTCACATGGACAACGTGGACAAAGCCAGATTTGTTTATTGTTGCTGAGTGATATGACTGGATCAGAGTCTGTATCGCATTACGTACGGATTAAGAATCTTGCCCGGTTGCTTAACCGACAGAGCACGAGTGAAAGAAATATCCATGCAGACGTCACGTACATGTAACACCCGACAAGTCCTCTGTGTGCAGGCTTCTTCCTGTGATGGGATCAGCGAAAAACCTCAGCGGTCAATATTAACAGACCCTGGTGAAAACATTCTTAAACTTAGAGCGTTACAACGAAAGGTGAATGTACCTTATATCATCTTCGCCTACTTCGAATGTCTCAACGTTCCTGTGGAAACCTCGGCTTTCAATGACGCGTTAAACAACGACCAAACAAGTCGTTGAGCAAGTCGCATGTTATACTGTAGTCTGCCTAAGCCATCAATGTTGTGTTGTGGCAAGGATTCGGTTGAAATGTTTTCTTAAATCGTTCGAGCTTTACAGTAAGATCGATTCGACAACAGCTCTATTCACCTGCCGGCATGATTATGAAAAGCGAAAACATTCGTGAGTATTCTGAAACCACTCATTTCTGCATCTACTAAAATGCTTTTAGTTTCACTTACGCCAAAGTACGTGACTACTGTCACATCACTGGCGCGTACAGAGGAACCGCACACAGCTCATGTATCTACGGTTGAGAATCCGCCACAAAACGAAAATCACAGTAGGGTTTCATAGCTTGCATTGGCATGAAGGTTCAATCCCGCGCATTACTTTTTATCACCAGGTATGACTTGAAATGCTTTGTTATCAAAAACCAAAATACAGTTAGAATTACTCAGCTATATTGACTAGCACTTGTGTAATGAGCCGTCATCTCGTGTCGTGGGGGGTTTTCAATAGAGAGCAAATAACCCAAACATAAAAGCCACCAGTGACATCACGTTTATGGCATGGAAATGATGCAGCCGTTATTTGATAATGGATTTTACTGGATTGATGCAGCAGAAACATTGCTACTCTCACACATACGAGATTACCACAGCAGCAGCGACCACGGATACTTCTTTGAAGGTGATCTAGATTATCCTGAATATTTACATGATGTACACAACGATTATCCTCTGCCACAAGAAGCTTTGTCGGTGACTGGTAAGTGGCTGTCCCAGTGAGCAATTGTGAATGAATCAGGACCCAAATTTACTGAAAGCATCGAACTTGTTCCAAGTCCTACAACGTAAAACAACAATGTACTACACGTGAGAAATCTGCATTTGTACTTGCGATTGGCAATGCGTGTAGCCAAGATCCATCGGGTGCTTGGATTTCGCGTGCAAACTTTAGATGGCTCCGTCTATACAAATAATTACGGATCTGAGCACAGCGGCCACAAATGAGTTTGAGAAAGATTTCTTTAAACTCACGAACAATGTTGTGTTTGGAAAAATATTGGAGAATCAGTTGGTGATAATGAACAAGACAAACTTCGAAGGCACATCGCTGGCACGGCATTTTGAATCTCGATTTTTGATGGCGGACTTGTTGCCGTTCATAATAAAAGAAACCAAAGCTGAAGTTGACAAAACGAATCTATGTTCGTTTGTTTGTGTTAAACTTGTCTATTTGAGTTTTACTACGACAAGATTAAGCCTAGGTACGGTGACAACATCAAGATGCTTTACAGAGTAGATGTTAATGCATTTCACATCAACAATGTCTCTGCGGATATGGACGCGAAATCATTGGCGTGCAGGTTTGAAGCCAATGAATAACCGACAACAACACGTTCGTTCAACCGCAAGAACAGACTTAAAGACCTAATAATGTTTCCTTACCTTAACTATTTACAGCATGTTTTCTGTTTTCTAATTTCGTGGTGTTTGTTTTTATTTTTGTAATCATATCATTATATATGTTTTTTAAGTGTTGTCAAATGTTGTAAAGCGCTTAGAGCTTCTAAAGATTAGGCGCTATACAAAATCCTCATTATTATTATTATTATTATTATTGTTGGTAAGTTCAAGGATGAGTGTTTGGATAAACCAAACAAAGAGTGGGATTGCGATCTAAAATGTATTCAATCATGGTTGTATCCAGCAAAAGCAGAAAAAGGCCAATGGTGTTCCACGGGTTATTGATCAAAAGTATCGCCAGCACGACATATACGTGGAATATCTTCGAGACCGACGTGAGTTTGCGCTCACGGCAAGTACTATACGGTGTGAGAAACATCGCTTTGGCTTTTACCGATGCACGAAAGTGAGTTGTCCCAGCTTGATACCAAGCGATGGATACTCCCTGACAGTGCACCACGTACGCGTTTGGCCATCACGCTGGCAATATCGACAATTGTTAACGCATACTTGTATGTGTGCAATTGACTTTGTCGATCCTGTACACGATCATGTGGAAGCAATTAGGGATCATCCTAATGAACCCCAATACATGTAATTAGAGATCATCCTGATGAACCCCATTACATGATTGGACATTCACACCAACCACGTGAAATCTTTCTGACACTGGTAGGTAGATTTGCCATAGAGACTGTTAGTCAGCCATGCTTTAGCAATCCCATGAGTGACCTTTGCCGTGCTTGGTAACTTTACCAAGGCGTCTTCAGTTTTCACTTTTACTGTCATGAAAATCAATACACAACAATACCCCTAAATTTTATTACCATTTTAAATCTGAAAAAGTCAGTTAGCGAACCCAGCAATAAACTTGGTAACGTTTTTGACTGGACTCTTAATAAACCTGGTCATAATATTCTACAGTTTTTTTCATTGGAATCCCACGAATCTGCATCAGATTACATCTGCGTTAAATGCCATCTCATCGTATCAGTCCCTAACCCAACATCCCTGTTTGCTACTAACAGATACCTCGATATAATAAATAGAACCCAACTAATGCATGACATCCAAGCAAACTTAACATCTTCTTTTTATTTTGCAGTTTCATGGTGTTTGTATTTGTAATTTTGTCGTTGTACATGTTTTTATGTGTTTTCTAATATCATAAATCGCTTAGAGCTTTTAAAGGTTAGGCGCCGCACTAAGCCTACATTATTATTATTATTATTATTATTATTATTATTATTATTAAAGTGGGATCTGTTGTACCTGATAGCGCCGTCGGCTAATGATCAACCCAACTGTGTTGTGATGATTTAAAAGATTTTCAAAAAGCGTTGAGTGATAAAGGGTCGTTGATTTATTTGACTCAACGACACGCACATGTGCCAAAAGTAATCCGTAAAAACTGTAACATGCTAACGACATTACGTGGCATTGACGCCTTGAAAATATTGACTAGTCTTAATGTGCCACTGACCACTCGCGGGATGAGTTTCGTAAAATGTTTGCGTAGATCACTAAGGATATATATTAATTTCGCACTAATGACATGACAAGAACTTTCAGTCGCGGGAGAAAATCTCGTGCGTGTTTGGATGCGACAATTTAACAGTCATAACAACTATAGAAAATGTCTGTCAGTAATGTCATAGAAGAGTATGTAAAACCGCAACTGAACGCAAGGAATGATTCGTACTATTACTGGAAGTCGAAAAAGTGTCAAAGACATGTTACAGCAGCGACAAAGTGCATCAGAAGACATCACAGCGAGCTTCAAACAAACATTTTCACCACGGATTAAACCAACAAAGGAAATCGCAGCACGTGCCGATGATATTAAAAAGGCAACAAACGCAACCATAAAACAAATGACAGCGGGAATTTATAGGAAAGAAGCAACGTACTGGTGATCAGTGGGTTCATTTTTAGAAACAATTCATTTATTTATGGGCAGAAGAACTGAGGAAGGTGGAATTTTATGGGCAGCATTTATGGAACTGATCGTACCTTAAAAGGAATTGTCAAGAAAACTACAATCTAGAAACCTTGAATACGCTACAGAGGAAGAAATGCAACGTGAAATTGAGGAACAACATCCATATCAGGAACAACAGAGTAAATATCAAGAACAACGAAAAGGCGCAGCATGTGCACTACAAAAAGTGCACCAAAATATCTGTACCTGCACGTCCACATATATAAGATACAGGTGCAACTATACACCAGTCCAAACACCACCTACAAAAACACCAGAACAACAACATCAACAAGAATTTCTAAGACAACAACAGGAAGAAACACAATCAAAAGAAACATCAAGAATTTCTAAGATAACAACAAAAAGATAACAAATGCAACAAAGACATGTACCACCTGCACCCACACAGGAACAACAGGATGGATTCTAAACACTAGTGGGATCAATTCTAGCGGGCAACAACGTACCAAAAATCATCAATGAGGCCATCATCGATTTGTCAACGGTTACTCACAAATGACATCATGGACAGAAAAACATTTCGTACGTTGATGAGTGAATTTGTTGAAGATATTAATGATGCATATTATGACATCGATGATGAATTGTGAAACGACTGAGACCATGCGTGTGCTACGCGAAATCTACTCTGCCATGCAACATGTTATTACAAATACAAAAAAAAAAGCGTTACCTCGATGATTACGACCTCATCAGCGAAATCAGAATTCATTGTGACTTTTCCACACCTGTTACCCCTGAGAATCACGCACACCTGAGATCGCCCTTGCATCCCTGTGTGTTTATTACAGTTGGACTAATGTATGATCACAACCGTTTAGTGGCCAGCCCGCGAACAATACATTTGTGTTTTCACTTGATCGTGGAACAACTTGGGGAATGGTAAAACTTCCGGCAGGAGCGTATGATATTACCTGAGTCAATGATTTGGTCCGAAGAAGAATTCCAGTGATGACCAGTAAAGACTCTAAAATTTTTATACGTGAACATGAGCCCCTACTCGGCTCCGCCATCGCAACTGTATTTCAGCAAGATTTGGTTACAGCTGGGCATTCATTGTTAAAAAGGGTTATTGGTTGGCCAAAGATCTTCCCGAAAATGAACAATATTTGCTTGCAGGATCTATAGGGATTGCATATCATATCGCGCCTGCCAGTCTGAATTACCTCAGAGATACAGATCAGTTTAACCTGTGGCTCCATCAGTGGTAGTTATGAAAGCTGCCCTCAAATAACAGGCGTAGTTGCTCAGGGTTATATACTGTCTGGGTTTTTGCTAACTGTGTGTGTGTGTGTGTGTGTGTGTGTGTGTGTGTGTGTGATTTGGATTTTTAACGTAGCTTTAAAAAAATTTCAGCCATATCGCTACGATGTCTGCATTGTGGCAGTTTATAGTGATGTCTAGCACTCGGACATCATGCCGCAGACATGTAGCATGATGCCTCACCCAGTTACATTATCCTGACACCAGGCTGACCAGTCCTAACACATCATAGGGATTTAGCCCACCTTTCAGAACTTAGAAATCATTAAAACTCCTTCCTTATAAGTAAAATACAGTTGCAAGGCATGAAAATACGAGTCGATATATCAGACTAATATTTACAGAAGGAGTGTTGTATTTACCCTAAGGACTTATCTCCTTGGTCATATCTTGGTAACTACAGCGATATGCAGCTTTAGGTCTTTCCAAGATGAATGATATTAAGGGTTAAAAGTATTCATGGTTTTAATTTGCAAATAAACATCTCATCTTGAGCCTATTAATATGATTCTACCTTGATAGCTCAGAGGACCTAATATAACTGTTTCTAGATTCTTCTTCTGCTTCTGCTTCTTCTTCTTCTTCTTCTTCTTCTTATTATTATTATTATTATTATTAGTAGTAGTAGTAGTAGTAGTAGTAGTAGTAGCAGTAGTAGTAGTAGTAGTAGTAATTGTTGTTGCAGTAGTAGAATTGGCATACTCATTATTATTATTATTATTATTGCTTTATAATTATTATTGTTCGCCATTATTTTACACATGGATTATTGACGTATACGACATTGTTCCCAAATATACCTAGTTTCAATGCATTTGATCCTTATATTTGAATTAATTTAGATTATAGGGGACAGATTATTTATTTATTTTTCAAGTGGGCAGATTTTCTTTTTTATATTTTGTTTCTTTTCCCTGAAGATAATTTTTTTAAATCTAATATTATCGGTATAATACTTGTTTTCTGGCTATAAATCAGAGCAAGAATATTTATTTAAAGCTTTTTCAGAGATGGATTTGTATTTCTTCAAACAACAGCGCAATTCTCACACACACACACACACACACACACACACACACTCACCCCACCCTCCTAAAGTGTTTCTAAATGATATCATACGTTAATTTTCTCTGTCAATGATCTTAAAGTTAAACGAACCACACATATGAACAAAGTCGACATGCGAAGATTGTTTTGTAGAGAGGTTCGATGTGGGTCCTGGGCTAAAGTGTTTTGTAGACAAGTTCCATATATGTCCTTATCTAAGATGCAGTTTTTAGATTGTTTCTTATGAAGCATTATATATAAAGTTTATAATGGATTATTTTGTAACTGACACCCGTCCCAGTCATCCTCTCTCCTACATACCTGTCTATCTACCATTAGGAAGACCTAACACACCTCTCTACCTGCTTTTCTATCTATATATCTATCTATATATTTGTCTGTCTGTCGGTCGGTCTATCTGTCTGTCTGTCTGTCTGTCTATCTATCTATCTATCTATCTATTTATCTATCTATCTATTATACATAAAGTAATACGTAACATAAAATTTTAAAATAACAAAAACGTACAGTTGTAATCAGATGTGGAACATACATAGTTTCACTTTCTAAACTTGCAACTATGTCTGTTTTATGCTTGTATACAGGTACATGTAAACGTGACGAATTCTGAACGTCGTGAAGAAAAAAAATGTTGTTTGTTCGTTGCAATACTTAGTAACATAATTTATTGCGCACTGAATCTATTTAACAACATATAATTTATACACACTTCAAAATTTGCAACATTGTCTGGTGACCTCTTCACCGCATAAGGTTTATC
>JAECUM010005197.1:0-24187 GCA_016617855.1 Megalonaias nervosa
TTTTTAAAATCTTTAATTACTGTACGGGTAAAGTTGAAATTACCAGTTTATCAACATACTTAATCAAAAAATATCCACGAAGGATTCTAAACATATTAATCTATACCCGTCATCTCATCTGGTGATTGGATCGGGAATAAATTGAGCACGTGGTTGCCAATTTAACCAAACATTTAAATTTTTATCCGAACTGAAACTGTGTATCGTTCCATCGCAAGAAGTGATCAGAACAAAGTCTTTGATATGCTTTAAAGTGATAAATATATTTTCTGCTAATACGATTCAGCGCAAACAGACAACTATGTTACGCACGCGACTACCTCCCAAGCGCCGCAATAGACGTGCTACTGTAGGGAACAGTCCAATCACTCGTACTTAAATGGAAGGTTATCTTGAGTATGTCTTTACACGTTATATAGAAATGGCGTGACATGAACTTGTATTTTTTAACGTTTTCCAGTTTTGTTTTTCAGGGAGGATCGGCTGAAAGCAGACGATCGCTTGGTGCTTACATCTTCATTGCTCTAAAGGAAATACAGGCACAAAATATCAGTGTGAGTTTCTTCAACACTTGGTGTACACTTACTATTCTGTCATTAGTAAGTAGTAAACTAAAGAATAGAAGATAGCCAACCAAAGAACTTGTATTACAACTACAGAAAGTGTTAGGCATACAATTTAAGAGCGTTCTATTAAGATTTTATACAATCGTTTTGTAGGCCTCATTCTAGTTCGGTCTGAAAACGCAGGAGTACGAATATTCTGAAGGTTTATAGTAGTATCGCAGATGTTAGGTGGTTGAAATGCCTCTCATTTGGAAAGTTCGAGACTGCGAATAACAATGTTTAAAGTGTGTTTCCACTGCATATTTACAGATGGATGAGTCATCTATTAGACCTGAACAAAGCCATTGCTACAGCAGAGACGGCTCTGGCAAATTCAGCAAATGAACTGGCAACGGAGTACGAAATGGCAATAATAGCTTATGCTCTGTCACTTACAGAAAAATATACTGCTAACGCCAGGTCCATCCTCAACACATTGATTCAAAGTCGAGATGTCGTCAATGATGGTAAAATATATTTGGTCAGATTTTGATCTCAAGAAATCTGTGTGAAATTTGGAATTCGTTTGAGCAATTTGTTTTTGCCGGGAAAGATGTGTTCTCATTAATACTTTTGTGGTTTGTTGTCAGTGGACATTGCTACTTTTATTGGGTCGTATAATTTGGAAGAAAATACGTGAAATATTTAGTGACAAGAATTTGTTAAACTTAAGATATAGCTCTACAACATGCAACTTTAAATGACAGCATAAAATCATTAAGTGAATTTCACTCTTAATACATAAATACAACATGATCGATAATTCCTTGAATTTTCGTTCTAAAAGTTAAAAAAAAATCATGTAGTCATCCGTTTTCTGTATCTAGAAGGCACTATTATCCACACGTAAAATTGAAATATTTTTTATTCCACGTAATTCATTGCAATATGCTGATGACATATTTTGTAATAGTGAGATGTTGTAAATGTTACAATTAGGACAGATTCATTTGTAAACGACCATCCATTTGTATGGATTGTAGGAGAGATCACGAAAGAGGGTTGAATCCATATTCAGTAGAATATATAACTGAGACATAATGGTGTCATTCTGCAAAATAATATTCAGTAATTTTTATATTTAACAAAACCAAATATCAGCATAAAACATTTCTATCTCACATTATATTCCATATGAATTTAACTCAGCTTTTCAAAGCCAGATTTCCTACACACATAAAGATTTAAGTAGCAGGTGAGAACTTGTATACAAAAGCGCTTACCTGTCGTACCCGTGGAGATTGTACTTGAACAGAAAGATCAGTGATCTTATGTTAATTCGTGCTGGTGTTTCAACTCGGAATATATCATTGAACCCACTCCCCCACCATTCTAACTTGGACAATAAGCAGTGTGTTCATATATTAATGATTTATTGGAAGTATTGAAATATGATCCTATACGTGTATACTGTATAGCAAATATATTGTTTTGACAGGTGGTCTACGCCACTGGAAAAACGACTCGCAATCCCTGCAGATAGAAATAGCGGCCTATGCTCTTTTGGCTTACACTGAGCTGAGGGACACGGAGAATGGATTGCCCGTGCTGAGGTGGCTCATCAAGCAGAGAAATCCGTATGGAGGATTCGTGTCAACTCAGGTAGCTCATTAGACAGAGAAATCCCTATGGAGGATTTGTGTCAACTCAGGCAGCTTTATATAATTTTGCCGGGTTTAAATTCTTCATCTGAAAAGGTATCTTCAGATAGCGCTTCAAAGGTTTAAAAAAATGGTAATATTGTCTTTATGATAAAGAATTTATTTTCAGGATTTCATAGTTCTGAAGTCTTTATTTAAGGTCAATAGAATGCCATGTACATAATTATCATTGATGCTGAACTATTAACCAGAATCAAACTAAAGGTGAACTATATTAGTATCTATCATGTAATCGGGGACCAGGGTGGGTGTGGCATAACCTTAAATAGGATTTATACTTGTGCTTTTTTAACGACTATAATCATGCATAAAATACTAAAATAATACCCGTATACAGAAATTATCCAGTATACCTTAGGAATACAGACAGTAATGATATCGTAATACTTTCTAAAAGCAAATAAATGTACCACGAAAAATACCGAAACAATCGAATAATGATGATGCGTGCTCCTGTTTTTCTACACACACACACACACACACACACACACTGTAAGTTTTTAATAACAGAACTGAACGCGGTATTGAAAGTTGACATAAAGAATTTCTATGGGAAAGATGATGTATGCGTTATTCATTTATCAAATAGCCTTTTAAATAAAATGTCCAGTTATTAGTGTGGCTTCTTAGAAAACATTCAATTTTATTACATAGTAGAAATTAATGATTGAAATTAAGTTTCCCGAATGTTTCTGTTACAGGATACTGTCATTGCAATTCAAAGCTTGTCCAGTTTTGCGGCTTTGACCTATACCCCAGTTGTTGATATTCAACTAACCCTTGGAGTGGGAGCTGCCATGGAGAACTTGACCCTGAACAGAGAAAACAATGATGTCCTGACACTCAGAGAGGTATGCTTAAATATTTATTTTGATGTACTGGACAAGATTTTAAGTACTGTATCTGCGGAATACAAAGTCGGTTTCTCGACATAACCTAGTTACATACTTATAATTTACATCGTATCGGGAAGAGCAAATCAGAGGAACTAAAAACATTTGCAACAAAAGGATTACAAGTTACATTTATGAATCCAATAATACTTAACATAGAATGAATGTAAACTGTTTCAAAGTGTCTTCAGTTAATTCTGACAATGAATATTGTTGTTATACATACTGTGCTTTTCATACTCCACCTTTAGTCTTAAATTAGAGTACATGAAGTTCACATTTTGAATCTGTGTGAAACATTAATGAGTATTTTCGTTTGTACATTTTGAATGCACTTAAATTGCAATAAAAGTAAATAAAAGGTTCGAAACAATGATAAATTCAATGAATTACATGTACTATGTGGCGTAACGATATAAAATTGCTTTCTTGGAAAAGTACACAGAAAAAGTGCAAGGTCATTTTAAAGATGTTATAGTTCCATTTGTGTTATTCAGATATAAAATTCTCTCCTGAGTGATTTCGAGTCAAAATATTATCAAAAGCGTCACGCGTGTCGTAAATAGGTACTTAGTATCTTTAACTATGTATCCCTTTGTTTCTTTATTCATCCGAGAATGATTCTTGCTATACAGAATTGACATCTATTCTGCATGTAAGCTAAGTGTCATTATTTTCGCTAGCCAAGGTTCCGATAACCCTATCTACACCTTGGCATAGCGAGCAAATATTTCTGTGTCTTGGGTCTATGATTTTCATTGGATGCGGCGGCAGGTCACCGTATCCAATGAAAAGTAGTTGAAATTTGAACACCGTTTCTATGTGATCGAGACGAGGTGAGCACACAACTTTAATGGACTGTGCCGGTCCGTGTTTTCACTAATCTTTAACAAAAATAGACATGTGACCTTTTTAGGTCAATTTGCCACCACCGTTTTCGACCGATATACAATGTACGACGGTATTGGATGGTTCGAATTGCATACTAAGGGAGGCAACACATGAAATCCTATAGATGACACTAGTACAAAGCACCGATATAGCTGTTCGATCTGGCAAGGTGTAGATATGGTTATCGGAACCTTGGCTAGCGAAGATAAAGTGTCATCGAAAGCACCAAACTATTCATATTTTTATTTCATGATGGGGCTTTTGTCTCGATTTCAGTTCCCTGGTACTACGGATCTGATAAGTGTAACGGCGACTGGAACAGGAATGGGTCTTTTGGAGGTGAGTTGTGACATGCATACATACATGTTCAAGAGTCAGTAAACAATGTTGATGTATTGTAATGTCCAGTCCTTTTCTTCTAAATTCTAAATACAGTTCTGATGCAACTAACGCATATGCATCTGTATGCTGATAACTTGTAATATACGCTTAGATGTATATGATTAGTGTTTATGGTGTCTTGTAATACAATAGAATTTTACGATTGGCTTAAAATAAGTAAAATGAACATTATCGTTTTGATTGGTGTGAGTTTTGCGAGGGATTTCATTTATACAGAGCAAAATGACTAAAATGCAAGAAAAATCTAAAACAACGTCTATTTACAAGTCTAGTACAGTAATATTATATGGCTTTTCCTACCACCGTGAGCTTGAGAAATGAAAATGTATATATTTAAACAGGTTGGGGTATTCTACAATGTGTTGGGCGAGTCGGTACCTCCAAGTTTCATGCTCACTATCGAGACCTCAGAGGAAAGAAAGAATAGCTTTATTCTGACGGCTTGTACAAGGCATGTATACATTATTTAGATGGTTTGGATGATATTTTCAAAAGAAATACGTTGATGATGCATGTGAGGACTGAAAAGGCCTTAATATGGTTGTATGAAGTTCTTCGTAGATGTTTTGTAGGATAATTACTTAATCAGAGCAAGGAATTCATTTAAGACATCTGCAATTGAATGATAACTAATGTTAGCGTTTATGAGGAGAATGAAAAGGAATATTAGTGATAATAACTGACGAAATGATAATAATAATCGGTAGGGAAGATGAATATCTTTGTCTTCTACAGAGGACCTTTAATGATTAACTTCTATTAATGACTTAAACGATTACAGTTGTAGTATGACGAGTAAATAATCATACACAATACATCATAGTCCTCCATTGATGGTGCTGATATCAGCCCACATGCCAATGCCAATCTAATCAGGTTAAGTTGTGGAATTGTGAATGAACCAGACCATGAAACAAAGAGGAGCATGCATTTAGCAACGTACTTGTGAAGATTAATATTTTCCCAAAACTTGCAGCTGGACAGAGGCAGGAAACAGTGGTATGGTATTGCTGGATATCGGGGCACCATCAGGTTTTGCGGCAGTCAAATCATCCGTAGTAATGATCTCGGAGATAAAGAGAATCGAAGAATCCTCCGGACGTTTGGTCATCTACTTTGATCAGGTATTGTCTTATCACCTGTAATGCATTTTTCCAATATTTAGTCCTTACCGTCATGTATGTCTCTTATCTTTTAACTTCAAATTGTATGTATGTATGTAATCTGTGTATGTATGTGTGCGCGTGTATGCATGTATGTCTGTATAAACGTTTAGTCAACAAACTTGACTAGCCAGTTTTATCGGGAAGATATTGTCGTTGCCTGCATATTGACTCTTTCCGTCGAAAAATTGAATGTTGAGAATCTTTAATATAACCGAAAGTCCTTCAAAACCGTTGAATTAATGAAAATTGATTATATATTGGTCTCTGAATTTAGAGATAAAACGGGTAATAATCTTTATGCAGCTGACAGCTAATGTCGTGGTGCAGTGGACTCTTGTTTGTAGACCCCTTATTAATCAGATAATTAAATTTTCCAAGGTAAAGTCTGAGAAGATCTGTATTGGCGTAATAATGAGAAGGGAGTCTCTGGTTGCCAAGGTCCAGGATGCCACTGTCCGCGTCTATTCTTACTATGACCCAGGTAATCCCCATAAAGCATGCTATGTAAGTCGCTGATAATATATTTGTCGATGTGTGTTTTGCAATATTATTGGTAATTGTTGTACTATTCCATTTCTAAATAAGTGATTAGTTGTCGAAAACGATTCCACTTATGGATATGGTTTAAGGAGGAAACATTTGTGGCATAAGCGATATATCTAGTTGGTAACAATCAGCGTCCAAACTGGACTTGCATATATTCTAGACCAATATTAGTCAGATTTTAAATATACTTTCGAAATTAAGCCTCTGCAGTTGGAATGAAAATAAGCCCCGAATGGGTCAGTTCAATTTAATTGAAATGGTGATATTTGATACGATTTTCAACAATGTAACTTAGCAAGGTTTGAGTTTCATTCAAATTCTATGCGAGGACGTTGAAGCCTATTATTAGGCACATAATGACAACGGGCAATCCTATTGTCCATAATTACAATGTAATATCTATGCTTCATTTTAATAGGTGTATCCGGAGTATGTAAGTGTCGATTTAAATATAAAGATTGTGCTACTTGTCCAAAATAAGTTCTGTTAAACGTACATTCAGTTACAAGCAGTTGTGCAGTGTACAATGTTATCTATTCACTCGGAAGGAAGATTGATATCACATCCTGAAAACTATGCATTATAATATCAACAGTTCTACAAAATCTGTCACTTTTGTTCCGCAATCCCCGCCCCCCCCCCCCGCCCAAAAATAAATAATAAATTGCTTTTGTTAATGATTCACTAGATGTTGATAATCATTTGGACTAACGACGTATATATCACTGTTATCCAGTCAACAATGACTGTTGTTTTAGTCTCTATACTGGCTATACATGCACAATGCACATGACATAGTAAGGGCGATACTAACTTATTGAATTACTGATACAATTTTTACAGACAAACGGACAGTAAAGAGTTACCTGCCCACAAGTCTAAAAAGCAACAGTTTGTGTGATATATGTGGCGCCGAGTGCGGATGTGCTCCTGAAAGAATCGTTACCGCAACGGTATGTTTACGTTTTTATCCATGAGACCAAAACAGTGCGCGCACGTATAATTCAGAGAAGTTGATATTTATTCTTACAATATGGAGCCGCAAAGAAATGCATGAATGTGTCTGTACCAACATTCGTCTGCAGGTATATATTCCAAAACTGCTGAGTTAGAGTTCACTAACACATCAAAGTGGAAGTAACCATGTGGCAACAATATGCGGAAGGGGATAGATTTTGGGTTACCCTTATGAGGTTCCTGCAAAGGCGCCAAAGAAAGTGTACAAAAACTCAATCAGTGATGCTTTCCATTCTGTAATAATAATAATAATAATAATAATAATAATAATAATAGTACATCAGTTAATTAAACCTACAAGATATATTATATACCGATATTCAGAATGTATAGTCAATTCAGGTTTAAATTCAATCTTTGAACGGACTTTTAATAGAATATTTAAATACTGAGTAGATTTTAGAAGTAGATTTTAGGCTATACAATTTTGATACGGACAGTTTTGAATAGAAATTCTTTCTTTTAAATGTTCAGTAATGCCAAACAAGTAAAAGAGTAGATTTCCAAAAGTAGATGTTATTTACAACATAAGTAGATTAGTAAGGTGTATATACTCTTTTAGTACAGACATTGTTCTTTCCTTTTAGGATATGTGCAGCAATGTCCTTCGCAGCAATACTTAATGACGAAAGTGCAATGAAGAACTTCATGTATATACCTCATCAGTGAGCGGACACTAATGCAGTGCGATAAGATCGTTCCTGAAAATGCGGCTCATTTTGGAATCGTAGTTTGTTTTTATACAAGCTATGTGTTACGTATACGTAATGACGCAATGTTATAATACCTGCTTGCCTTATTGCATGTAAATGATTTTAAATGAGTAAAAGCGGTCTTTAATAAGCACAAACAATTTAAGAATGATTGCTTCGACGATTTGTTATGAATCAAAATACAACTTCTCATATCTCTGCAGTTCTTTTTACTAATTTGTTACCAATGAATATTAATATATTAGAGGCAAGTGTTTTCAGCCCGGTATAGGGAAAACGGGGTACTGGGTGAACATTGTGCAAGTCATGGGTACAATTGTATGTCGCCTGTAGAAATGACTAATGCCTAAACCAGTGTTTCGAAAACCTATATTAAATCTGAAAATAAACGCCATGGATATTATTCTGTTCATCAGTTTTAATCTTTGGGCGTCTGTCGTATATTAGAAGTTTTACTTGTTTGAACCTATATGAAATCTAAACAGGAAATTTCTGCTTTCATCTGTTATTGAATAGTAATCCTTCTTATTAATTAATAAAATTATCTTCAGTTCGATTTTATTATGATAAAAAGTGCATAGGGATTATATAAAACAATAGTAAATTATTCGCTAAAACTGAATCATTAGCGAATAATGGATAAAAATGAAAGTACAATAAACCAGTTTAGTCAAAATAGCGAGATTTAAGCACATTTCTTCTACGTATGCGTCTATCCATCCATCTATTGGTCCGACGTCGATAAATAAAAACTGGCACAGACTTGCTCATCTCCTTCTTCCACAAAGTTTAGTCTTCTGTGTAATATATTGTAACAATGATGGTATTTATAATTCGTAGTACAAGTACTCTTAGGCTCAATTCTTTTTAAACTACTTTGTACGTAACAAAAATCTGTCCCACGTGTCAGTTTTAAATGTAGATATTCCATCTACAGTTCAGGAGGGGATATTTTCTTTCTTTCTTTGTCTTGCATTTTCTCTAATTTACTTGTCATAACGCTATTTTTACATATACAGCTTATAAACCCAATCAAATAAATTCGCGTGTTTAGCGCAGCCAGTCCGTTATATCCGATGCATACGTTAATCAAAGTAAATGGTAATATTTCTAACATTTTTACAAAACATTCCTTTTTCATTTTGTTGTTGGGTAATGGCCTCTTTAAGTTCACTTTGAACGGAAAAGTGCAGATCCAGTGGATTCCATTCATCTGCATAAAGTTTGTGTAAGGAACAGAAATTACCATACTGTGCAAACAAGCCGAAACAGCCATGTATAAATGGAACAGATTGTTATTCAGTAGTTGTATCCATTGCAGGATACCTGATTTTTAAGGTCTTATGTTGCATATATTTCCTGCGATTCAATGCTGATGTATTTATCTAGGTATCGCTTCTTACACTTCAATCTGATACTTGCTAAGGCACGAGAAAGACGTTTCCGAATGACACAACTAGAAGCAAGGCCTTTTCACATGGGAGAATTAATATTTACATTCTCAAAAAGAAACATAAATATCAAAATTACTGAAAAGATCGAAGCTAAAGAAAATGCAAGAAGTCATGGCATAAGTCGTTTCATGAAAGAAACTATAATCTATGCGTAAGGCTAACAAGTTCGGATGCAATAGAGAGGCACGTGATTTCGGTGTCCACGTAAATGAGATCAGGATACCTATAGTGCCTTATCTAACGTTGCATTATTTTCCGATTCTAACTTCGAATTGTACATTTAATTCTCCAAGACCAGATATTAATGCATTTTCATTACAAATGAAGGTGATGAAAATAGGTAATAATAATAATAATAATAATGTTTGTGATATGACTTCTAGGATTATTAACTCTTTTTCCTACGTCTTCTGCATGGTCAACCTAAAGCTTGTCACAAATCGTGTACACCAGTGCGTAAATGACATCTTACTGAAACATCCTAACCAGTGATTTATGTTTAGTAACGATTGATGGAATAATGAACGCAATAGATTTGGGCCTTCGAAAAAGATCTGCATATTTAGGTTTTCGTATTGAGGTTTTATTATAATTGGACATGATGATCATTAAAGATGCTTGGTCACTGGTAAATGACATTTAATCTCGCCTTTAGGTGTCTAACAAGGTAAATGTGCTATACTTCAGTTTCAAATTGTCAAGAATTTTGAAACGGTAAACAGACACAAATATTTAGATTTTCTTTTACCTGTGCTGTCCGTCACATATAGGATACTGTCAAAAGATTGGGGGTGGGGGGGATGAAAATGGTGAAGATAGACGTAGTTATAAGACGATGCGTGTTCACATGGCAGTGAGTCGTTTGAATTAATAAACAGATTAAATAAAAGGTATGGATTCTTCCTCATCAATATAGAAAAGGGGGTGGAATTGCACGTGATGCTTTACAACTGCTGTCAAATAGGCGTTGTAATCTTGGATCAAGTGTTAAGCGCAAGTGTTAATTTGACTTCCAAACATTCTTGAAAATATTGTTTTCTCTGTGTATCTCTGGACCTTTGGCGATAAATTCTTCATAAATGCGGCATTGTTCTTTAGAAATAAGATTCCCACGTGCTTAAAGCAAAAGTAGCATACTGATGTAAAGTTTGCTTCATATTTAGCTATTAATAAAGATGTGCTCATCCTAGAGCAATCAAACAATTTAGCCAGCTTAAGTCAGCGTTTTGCAATTTAAAATATCTGAATAAAATATCTATTTCATGATCCTGTGTTGAACTGATTGCACAAGGGCTGATATAGTTGCTTAGAGAAAACCAATAAACCTTATAAAATCTGGATGTGTGCCGGGCATCACAAGCGAAAATCAATACATGACGTTTCAGTAAAATGCGTATTTCTGTGTTAGGTCACACACATCCCTTTGACCTAATAACGAATATAGTCCACTAATAATGCATAAATACACTCAGCACGGATCAAATTCGATGTTTTATTTGGACAGTATAAATTGTTTACCAACTGAATTTTGCCAACATAAACAATAAAAAAAAGATGATCACGCTAAGATTATTAGCAGAATTTACCTGTACACATTACAATACAATCCCGCCATTGTGATATTCCAATGAATCGTCTAACAATAAATTGGGCTTGTAAAGTGCAGTGATAGTATAATATACTGCAAGACAGATGGTGTCAACTACAAATCGCGATACCAAATATAGTCGTACTGTTGGACTTTTGTGATAGGACTATTTAGGATTTCATTAAGCAGTATGCAAGTTATTTAATATTTGACATTTTTTTTCAGGAAAATTTTTGTTCAATCGTACAAACCTTGTTTTCACCAATTTGTTTGTTTAAGACCAGCCTTAACAATATAGGCATTGGTTTAAACCGTGTCTATAAGGAGCACTACAGACGATAAAGAGAAAATTTAAAAGTAACCATTCATTTCACATGACAGTGAGTAAAACAAATAGCTCTGAGGATATGAACTAGGTAAGAGGTGGGGGATTGCATTTTCTTGGACAGTAACGAATTCTCGTTACATAACCAGGATAACAGCTTCCTATCAACAGTATGGTTTACATAGCAATTACATAGCAATTCATCTTTAACCTCTTTGCCGGAGCTATTGGGCTAAATATGATAAAACCTGGTAACGGATTTCTTGGAACATGCATCAACATTTTGCCCGTAATGGCTTCCTTATCAACACTGCAGCTTCTAAGAAACCAGGTGGGACATTACTAATTTCAATTTCTCTTGAACGGGTGAGCCATGGTAGAAATATTTCATAGGATATACTTTACTAAAGTCTTGTCTGCTTTGCTCTTCTCGCAACTGTATCTGCCATAGAAACCACGCGGGGGAACACTTAGTTTTATACTGATACTTAAACTTCTGACCCAGTTGCGATGAATCCATATAAACCTTTCTTGGACTATATTCATTCAGATTCATATGCAGTATAGCTCCCCTAGCAATGGTGTGACTTCTCTAGAAGCCATGTCAGTAACAGCTTATTCTTAAACTTGGGACAAACAAATTCGTCTACTGTACGCAGTTAGTTTCCAGCCACGGCGTGGATTCCATATAAACTTGTTTTCACCTTCATGTTCACGGCTAAGTAAAGTTCGATTTAATATGGTAGGTAATTTTCGTAGTGCATGTTACACCATAAGTATGTTCGTGATGGTCGAAAAATATGGTTTCGAGTGAATTAACAAATTCATTTCGTATTTCTCTTTAGATTGCCTATCCCCATTTTTATCAAACTTTGTCGGAGAAATTTGAAAGAGATGCTGCACAATAATTGTTTACGGGTGGAACCATTGCCAATCGTGTCACTTTTATAGTAACCAGGTAGAAAACATAATTTGGAGTTCATCTCCAGAATGGCTGAGCCAATATTGATTAAATATAGTAGGACTGTTCCTCAGGGAATGCTGCGTCAGAATTGTATTTGGTGTGGCTTCCACAGCAAGGAGATAGGAAACCTACAAATGGTACGCGTTGTGCATTTTATGTGCTTGACATTTTGTTTCTTTGAGGATGGAGTATTGCCCACACATGCTTCCAGTCTTGTTAGTAAGCTATAAGTAAGTAGTTTACATGAGTTTTTGAGTTCAAGATCCAGCCTTGATTATGACTTTAGAAGATTCTAGATAGTTTGGGGTGATTTTCCATTAAGATGATTGAGTTTGTTCTTATGAAAGAGATTTCTGCGACATAGGTCAAATGGAGATGTATACAAGTTCGATATCAGCACGATTATTTATTCCTATCTTAATACCAGTCTTTGAGTTGTGTTCGGTTGTAATTGGGGAGGAAAAATTTAAATCATATTTAATTAGAAAGTACTCATTGACTGTTCGGACTAAAACACTGTTTTTGGATTATTGTGAATTCATTGATAGACATTCTAGATTTTAGCTGTAATACAGCAAGACTGTTGGAACATCAGCACAAAAGAACATGGAATTCATTCGGAACACCCTATACTTACGAACTGAGAAAGATTCAACATTATTTGGAATTTAATTTACAATAGTGTTAAGTAAATTTTCACTGTATTCTTGGGGAAAGCTTATTTGTTGAATTTCATTAAACTTGTTGATTTTGATTTGTTATTCGAAGGTGACGGGCCATACTCTAATACTTTTATTTTTACATCAGTCTTGCATTACATGATTAAAAGTAGTAAAACTCGCAGAAAAAGTAAGTATAAAGATCAAATAATTTAATTACTTGAAATAGAAGTATGCAATGTTGTTACTTCCGTTTAGCTACGATTTCCCACCTACAGAGGACGCCAACCGGAAATGACGTACATTTATCCCCACAAGACGAAATACATGCTTGTTTTTGTAAAGAAATAAAACACTATGGGAACATTTAAATGAAATTATTGAAAACTAATTTACTTGTCAACCTTATATCGATATGCGTGCACGACACACCTGATTGTGTCGCTTTCAAAACTGTTCCATTGTTTTAAATTATTTTCAAAATTCCTGTTAATACACGCAAAAGTGGATCAATGTTGGCTTCCCTATGTCGGCCGACTTTGTAAAAACAAAAAATAAGTCCGCACACTTAACCGAATCCAAAGGAACCAAGGTTGGCTTCCTTATGTAGGCCGACTTCAATAAATAAATAAAATATAAATAAATAAATAAATACGCCACACTTTAAAAAAACCCAAAATTAGTTTCCGTGGTTGGCTTCCTTTGTAATGAAATGTTTGTATTTGATATCCTGTCGGTAAGTTAAAGTAATGAGTTTATTGCTCTTTGCCAGTTGTTTCATCACCCGGGGTTCAATTTGTTTGCCATATGTAATCACAATTGATACAATCGTTCATTGATGGGCGTAGGGTAAATAGTATATGCAGCAGTAACTTGCTGTAATAATACATTTGTAACCATGCTAGCGGAAAGATTATCATGTGCACTTAGTGAATGTATTTTTAAATAATTTATTTGCGACATACCGTCGTATAGTTAACCTTTGCACCTTATAACGTATCAAGATTGAATTGCAAGTGCTTTCAAGCAATCGGGTGATATTCCCGTGTCATTTGCGATTTTGTTATCTGACATAAGGATACACACTACAGTAAGGATGCATACGCCAGCCGGCATGTGCTACATACACGGAGTTCGTGTGTATAATTTCTTTCTGTAATAAATTTCGCACGATGAGAAAAGGAATAAATGATAACAATGCAAGGTTAGTTTCTTTTTATTTTAGTTTAAAATATTGTCTTGTTTATCTATTTAAGTGTACCGTGCAGGGGGGGGGGGCACAACTTCAACACAAAATTATTTCGTTTCTTAAGTCTTGGGACATGTACCTTGCATCATCGCTAGCTATGGTTCCGATAACCCTATCTACACCTTGGCGGATCGAACAGCTATATTAGGAAATTGTCCTAACGATATCTATTGGATTTCATGCCTCCCTTAGAATATAATGCCAACTAAACAATAGCGTTCCGCCGAAAACTGTGGAGGCAATTGACCTCAAAAGGATACTTTGTAAGTTTAACATCGAAAGTATGACTACGTACCAGAGGGAAGTCATTACAGTTGTATTTGAGTGAAAGGTATTTGTGCAAACACGGACGGACACTGGAAAATTATTTATCAGTTGATTCAAATTGTGCTCTCGTTGTCTCGATCACGGTAGAAACGGTGTTTCAGATTTGAACAATTTAATTTCAATTGGATGCGTTGGCTTGCCGCCACATCCAATGAAATTCTCAGACCCGAAGCTCAGAAATATATGCTAGATACGCGAAGGTGTAGATAGGGTTATCGTGTCCCGCTATATATAGTAAATAAGGTGTATGTGTGTATATATACATAAACACTTGAATGGCTAGGTTCAAATGATGGTATAAATGTACGTCATATCCGTTTTATTGGCAAGATGAAACTACAGATTGTTTACGGAGATTGCCAAATAATTTTTCATTTAAAAAAAGCGGATTTTCAAGTCAAATTAAATATTTTTATGGTGTGAATACATAACAAATGCAATTTTATATGACTATAATAATATCGCACGTTTGTACAATGTAGGTGGCCAGTGACCTTTAAAGTTGATAGAGGTGTAAGGTACGAATCTACCGTGAAGTACGTCTATTGTTACTAATATACAAAGCAACATTCTTAAAACAACCTTCTGTCACAAACTGGCCTGACATGTTGTTGATCCGAGTGTAGACACATCATCATCATTGTTGATGTTGTTGTAAGGACAAAATGTGTTTATAGGTTTGACCCTGAGTCTGACGTATGTCGTGGGTCACCTGTTCATATTGACTTTTATCAGCTTTTTCTAAAAATCAAGTAACCAATTTGAACACAATTATAAAGCATGCAGTCCAGCATTTAATCATTTCAGTTGTATGCATATCGTTAGGTATTACTGTTTCGTACTTTGCATAGGATTGGAATATTTATGCGTAAGAATTTCCCAGGTTTTTCTATCTGGCTATCGTGGTTATTTGAAATGAGCTTTTATATTTTCGGTATAGTTAAAATGGGTTTTAATTCGCTTTATTTTGATGTATGAATGACGGGTGTAATTTGTGCTAGAGAGATGCAGCTTGATCTTACTTCAGATGCGCACCTCTCAAAAGACTGTCTTCTTGGTCATTCTCACTTTCTGAACTTCAAAGGTGATTTGGTATTAAACGAGATAATCACGTTTTTGCTTTTTATATATTTTATAACTTGCTCATTCCTGCATGTATGCACGCACGCAAGCAGGTATTTTATGTATATCAGCATTGGTATGGAGGCCTTGCTGTTGGCAAAGGTAAGTTGCAAAACTTAACATTTTGGATGCCTTTCCTAACCCATTAATTGACCCCAGAAGACCGTATGTTATCGTTTATGCAGTGTGAAACGGCATCAAGTCTGTAGTGCCTTGCCCATACCACAAATACGCACAAAAGAAGCGATGTTTAGTGACAGTTTACATGGGACCTAAATATTCAGCATGGTCCTACCGCACCAAATCATGTATTCGTGGTGTTTGACAATGTGATTCGGGATTATAACAAAACGCGTAGAAAGAGGATATTTGACAACTTACTGTATCAAAAATTTCTTTTCGATAAAACTTTTCATCAGACATCTTTTGCCTGACTTCATAGACAATCAAATCGCATGTACATGTCATAATGTGCTATATTACAGGGACCGTCATCAAAACGTTGACACTAGTTTACTACTTTCCAGCACGACTGTCATAACTTGTACCAGATTAACTAGCTTTCTTTGGAACATCTGGGGTTGTTTCGACAGTCCGTGCTTGGCATGTACGTTCATGCACGTGTAGGTGAGGCTCCAGTCGGTGGTTGCCATTGTTACGCTGTGATCCTCTCTGATAAAAGTTTGTTTATAGAGGGCGCGATTAATTAGTAACCAACCGTGTTCAAATAATAATAAAGTGAAGGTTGGTCTTAGGTAAAACTATCTTGGAAAGAAACAAAATAAGCACTCAATAAGAAGCGATTGTGAGGTTACATTGAGGATTTCTCAAAATTAACTGGAATGGTTCCAGTCTCATTGATCTACACATGCTTAATGCGGTCAAACAAAATAAATACCTCAGATCAAAATGATCCAAAATTCAGAGGTGTTGTAACTGCAGAAGACAAGTGGAATATTAGCATTCCTCGCCGCTGTTCGAACGCTTTTAGCATCTGTTGAGTCACGGTTGCAAAAACTGCGGCGTTGGGGACTGTCAGAATAGCATCCGGAATGACTTTGGAAAGGCAGTGGAAGTGGAGACTCGGGCACGAATTCAAAAATACGTTCGACTACCAGGAACTAATCGCAGTATATCATTAGGCAGAGATGTTCGAATGCCCTGTAAAACTCGCAAAAGGTCACGCGTCCATTAATCTTCATTTACTAGCGATGGTAAAGTCAGTCAAGCATTTTCGTGGTGTGTTTATGCCAAATAAACGTACTTGGATGGAACCATACACACACGAAACCGGTTGAAATCATGACCACAAGAATTATCATCTATGTACCGATTAAAATTGTTGTCGTGCTAAAACTATAGTAACCGATGTATCTGCTGGTGCTAGGAAACTAATTTATATTCGCCTGCATTCGCGATTACGTGTCTATTCAGAACTTCTATAGGCAGCACAAAATAGTCTTAATACAATTAGTAAACGTTTCACAGTGGCTTTCAAAGATAAAGTAATTAGCATGGCTTAGTCCAATAATGCTGGCTGAAATGGGAAACCACACAAAACTCCGAGCAAAGATACAGTCCCAACGAGTAGCGGATTACGGATAGTAAAAGTCGAAAATTTCCTTTAGGAAAAGTATATAAACATCACAATCAAGCGTTGTATTTATCACGCCACAATCTCTAAGTCTTGTATCAATTTAGTGCTGAAATGTTTTTTTTTTCCCTTCGGTTATTTATATCGCTCACTGCTGGTAACGCGGATTACAATCCAGGGTCCAGATATAAAAATGAGCACAAAATGATAATAGACGGCAGTCACTTATAACAGTAACAATAAAAAAAAAAATAGATGACTATGAAACCTCCATTTCACTACTGCGCGGGTGATTTCTATTTGTATTTTAATCTAAACGTCAATTTACTTGTTTGTTGACAGTGTTTCATTTCTCTCTACGATCGGAGGTGTGAGCAAAGTATTTAACATAGCTAGAAGTGTATATTCTATTTCGAAAAGGAACTATATAATCTACTTCAACTATTAGTATCAATATAAATGATTTTTTAGTTCCCGGGACAAGCTCAAATTTTCAAAGCACTAGCCCACAGGCAAGTCCACAAAATTGATAGGTATGCAAGAAATTGTATTGAACGTCCGTGTCTGGGTAATATACAGTAACTCTGACAGCAAATTTACCGAAAGGTGATATTGTTCACTTCTCAGTGCTTCCTGTTTTGCAAGTTTTATACCCTGGGACCTCGCCACATTACGTATATCAGCACCTTCATTGCGCGTTTCTATGCATTACATTCTTCTGCATACCTGGCCAGTTAGTTTCTTTCATCTATTGTGTCATTTCCATCTTGTATTTGATGTCAATGTCAGCCTCTCATTTTCTCACACAAAAGACGTGATAAGAATATTTACTATTTAAAGCATGATTTCACAAATGAGTAACTGTTCATAACTTTCAATCACGATAAAATTATACAGGCAATACATGAAGCCTGATAAATTTGTCTTTTGTGTTATTAACAACTCAGCAGGATGATAGATTCTTTATTCAGCAAGTTGCATGCTTTCTTTAAAACATTCAAATGTATGAATAATTTTAGATGTCTGTAAAAATTTTCGTCCAGTAGTTTGATTTGGCTAAAGGTACTCAAGATACTGAGTCCCCATTTTGTTGTGACTCTAGGTCTTAAAATAGAAAGTGAAACCAACAATGTAAGTATTTATAAAGTATATAAAACAAACCACAAAAGCACTCCTTCCTCCCAAAATGTTATTGCTCATGGATATTGACACTACTGGTTTTCATGTGATGAAAATGTGCAAATTGCCATTGTACCACGTGACTTTAAAACGCTGGCTTGCATAATTGTAAAGCTTATGCGTTTGTCACGAGATTTAAATAATACACTTCCGTTCTTTATCTTGCATATTAGGTCTTAAAGAAATTACTACGTGTTGTTTGGAACGGAGCCGCTACATCATGCCCTAACCGTGACCACATAAAACCTAAATACAGACGTCACAATCTTTGTATACAAGCAAGTCTTATGTTCAATGCAGGGGTGAAAGATTCAGTGATCTAAACACAACACTTACTTTTCTCGGGGCATTTGCGAGGGTTTTAAGTGACATTTTATGATTTAGCTTATCGGTTACGAATCCGCCATAACACGTTACAACGGGAGTATGCAGTACACACATGATCAAAAGATAAACCGACTTACGAATCATTCATGCTTAATACCTATTAATTTCCATTCCCATCTACAACCCCCACCTCTAACCTGCCTCCAAAAAAACCAAGAAACAACAACAAAACGAGATATAATTACATGGCTTTCAAGGAAACTGGTATTTTTGTATATGGTGACCACGTTCGGATGCACGATAGAAGCACGTGATTGATGTGTCGACGTCAATGAAATCTGGTTACATATGGTGCCTTCTCTAGAGTTGCATGATTTCTCGATTCTGGCTTTCAATTATTGACATAAATTCCATGCCGAGAAGCAAAGATATTACTGCATTTTCGTTACGATTAAGGAAGACGTTGTTGTTGTAGGGTTTAACGCCATTTTTTAGCACAAGACAGCCTATACATGGCGGCCGGTACAACTGGTGGAGGAAGAACCCTGGAAAACCCCGGGAAGAACCACCGACCCACGAGAAGCTACGGGAAAGTTTTCTCACGTACCCAGGTTAGCCGATCATGAGACTCGAACCCACGCAGACAGGTGAGATGCCAGTGATCCGGAACTGTGTGCGCTTTAGACCACTCGGGGCCGCTAAAAGAATACGTAAATTGGTTATAATAATAATAAAATTTTTAAGGAAGTAGAAACAGTGTTGCTGAACAAATTGATTAGAAAATGGCTGACGCACGTTGGGTTAAACAGTGCATTTGTCGGCAAGAGTTTTCGTACAAATTCTTTGTGCGTTATCATTGTACTATCCGCTATTTCTATTTGGTTACGTTCAGTGTTATTTCGTCTGATACTTAACTCGGTGGTAAATAATTTCGGTGAGAAGAAATTGTGTCCGACTGAGCTGAAGTGGATGACGAGTTTTGTATTGACATGTTTCTGATATGGCTTCTGAGTTTGTGTTTACATGTTTCTCATGTGACTTCTGAGATTGTTCATTCTTGTTTAAATGACTGATGATGAAATAATGAAGGTAGTAGACGTGGGCATTAGAAAAAAATGTCATCGGGCAGTCTTATGTTCAACGCAGGAGTGAAATATTCAGTGATCTAAACACAACACTTATTCCTCTTGCGGCATTTGCGAGGATTTTAGAAGTGAGAATGTATGATTTAGCTTATCGGTTACGAATCCGCCATAATACGTTACAACGGGAGTATGCAGTACATACATGATCAAAGGATAAACCGACTTATGAATCATTCATGCTTAATACCTACTAATTTAATGTTATAGATGGTCATCTAAAAGGTTTCAAGTGTCAGGATGAACGCACATCCGTCGTGGAGTGGGTGGGAGGGCGACAGCTACATGGTTGGGAGAAAGCTCGGTGATTAGTCGAGGGAGTGGGGCGATGGAGAGTCAAAATAGAGTTGAATCCAGTTCCAAGAAAACGTCACGTAGTAGAAAGTCTTTTAATATGTGCAAATGTTCCAGAAAGTTCGGATGATCCTCGCACTTTTATATGTATATAATATTTTCTTGCGTACAATCTTTTACCTATATATCTCGTGGTTGTTGAATGGTACAAGGTGTGGAAAGGGCAGTTAGGGTCCTGTAATAACGATGGCAGTAACATCAAAGTTCTTATCTGATGTCTGTCTGTCTCCATACATATACCAATGTATGCGCGTGTGTATACAAGCACGAATGCGAAGGAATTTGCTTCCATGTCGTAAACCTGTTTACCTGCATGATTTCTTCCTGTTGGAAACTATTACATAACATCTGAGGTCTGATTTTATTTTGATAGTTATTCACTATAAATCTGCTTTCTCTTGGAATTTATGTGCGAGATGAAATTCTTCAAAAACTTATTTTGAACCGTTATTTTCATATGTATTACACGACACTGGATAATTACAAGTAGGGTATTACTTTATTGCATCAGAATATCAAATCTATTTTGATAATGCTGGACTATTAATAAGACCCAGGAAATTTTCATCAGTATCAACACATTCTTAGGGGTTTAATTTATCGGACTGTTAGGATATAGGAACAAAATGTATACATGTACTGAACTGACGTTCACAGCGCTTTTGACAAGGGTAGAACATACAAACACCCAACGTCGTGACGGTCAGAGACAGGAGAATTTAATTATTTATGAAGTCAACAAGTATGTGTGCCCTAAGACACTCATTTTGAAACCAATGGAGCCGGATTAAACTGCAACAATGGTGACAGACTTCTGCCAATTACTTGCCACTTATCGACTAAGACGACTTATTTATAATTTCATCGACAAATTTCAATAAAGAAGACTTTTCATGGCTCATTGGCAGAAATATTCCATCACAGTGCGTAGAAGTGCGCATCAACATAGGTTCTGGTAAAACTATTATGTTATCAAATCGATATCAACAGATGGGCATTTCACTACCATAGATCCTTAGATTTTTCATTAAAGGACTGATATCTAGTCTTGATACTAAGACTTATTGATAATTATGTCTACATATGCGAAGGAACAGATTTTCTTTATGCAAGTGAATCATTGAATATATATATAATGTATTTGAGATATTAAACACAAATGCCAATAAATTTGTGCAGCTACTTTCGCACTTACTGTATGATTCTTCTGGGACAAGTTATAGTTATGTAAATAGGAAATTTAATAATCCGCTCCCCATTAAAATACGTTTACATTCATTCTATATATTGCTGATAAATCATTCAAGTTCCCACCATACGTTTCCTTTAAATTATTGAGGAAGACCTATTACACAAGGAGGTAATTCATTTACGAATAACCTATTCAGATTTATAGATAATGTTTTGCAACCTTTGATGCTTCCTTTATATGTTATGGTACTACTAATTTCAGTTTCATTTCTTCAAGCCAAGAATCTTAACCCAGCTGTTTGGTAAAGATTTATAACGATATATTTATGATCTAGAACCATTAACAAAACCCAACTAGACCTAGATAATAATTTTCGCTCCCCATCTATCTCACATACACACACAGAGATATAGATACACATAACGTACTATTGGTGCTATATAAGGATTGAGAACAAAACAGGGAACCCCATGTTTTCGAGGTCTCATGCACTTGCAAGTGTTTAAGCTGTTAGTATGGGGAATTGTAAGTTACCAGGTTATAATTCAGATTTGATAGTTTGTCTTATTAGAGGAATATGTCACTTGCAGTGTTACTTTTCATGCATTGGAGGCCTCCTGGGGTCATTCGTATTCAACAGTCTTCATTGAGGACGAATTCTGAGTTAAATTCGTAAGTAATACTTACTTGAAGGCTTCTGTGAATTGGGACCAAATAGATTCAATAAAATCCAAATATTAGTATACGACTTTTACCTTACGGTCATTTCAAATGTGGCACAACGGTGGTCTCAGTTATGTTTATAAAAAAAACAGGAATAAAACACAGTACCATCGGAAAACATAAATGACACAATTATAGGCACAAAGCTTGCGGGTTTCTGTCACAGACCTCTTACTTACTCTGTGCCTACATGCCCTCGGAGAATGCTATTAGGTACCACCGTGAAATGATCGAGATTATTCACGATTTATACGAACATCTCTTGGAAGGATTTCAGAAAAAAATCCCCCCCCCAAAAACAGAAACCCACTGATAGGGGGTAGGACAGAGGCCCCTAGGTAAAAAGCCACCTTGTTTTTTGATCTTTTACAGTATTTTCATTTTTTATAGAACTGTCTAATTATTTGATAGAGGTTTTATTTATTATTATAACTATATTTTCTATGTTATATAATGGTCTCTCTTGAACCCATTAGTAACCTTTTTTAGTGTGTATTGTAACGTTTGTCTTATGAAATGACTAAAAATAATTAAACGTATTTTATATATTTTGGCCATACTATACAGAAATATTTTCATAAATATCAAACAAAATATTCATATTTATTAAAGCCAGCTGTGTATCTCACACTAGGCCATAAATCATTACTGCACAAAATAATCCAACATGCATAATATATCCACACACATTCGTCTAATCATGTTAATACCTAATTAATCTCGCAGAATCCTACAAATTAACACCTTTGATTGCTCAGCATATGATGTAACCTTGTCACAATCGAAATAATAACACTACACAAACGAGTGAATTACCCACTTCAGAATGCACAACTGCAATAGAGATCAGCTAGCTGTTTAAACATGATGTGGTGTAGAATTATATTATTAAAAATATCAAGCAGGTTATGACAGATTCTATTTGAACAATTGTATTACTAGGAAAACAATTACAAATAATTTCTTATTTTAATCAAGCACCCGCAGTGATTGAGTGCTAAATTTTCTGTGATTGGTAGCAAATAATTAAAATAATGAAAACCATAATACGATTATAAATTTCAAGTAATGTAAAAGGGGTGGAGGTGGCGGTTTTTGTTCTCTTCCTGAGTGGCTTTTGTCCTAGTGGTTTATTGGCCTATGCCTTTCAGGAGGCTTCTGTCCTAGGGAGCTTATGTCCGTTCTCCTTACGGAAGAGGGGCCAGTCATTCGAGCAGGCGATATGACTGCAAGTTTGACTGTCTGACTCCAGTTATCGCCCCTAAGTGTAAAGTATCAAAGGATTTCATTGGCCGAAATCAGATAAAGACAATAAATACTTCAACAAATTTTATCAGTCTAAAATATGCATATGCCCCTTTTCAAACCATGTTCGATTACATATTGATTGACAGCATCGTTAGCTCCTGTGTGAAACGCTGTGAACTAACCAAGGAAGGAAAAAATCTCTACAGAACAGAGCAAAACTTTAATTAATGAAAGTAAATCTCAGGCCACACATAAGTGGCATATGAGAATGTCAAATTGCTACGATATTATATGGCGGTCTCACAAACCTATGGAGATACAAATCACATCACTGGTCAACATTTACTGTTATTGGCGTGGTCCCCCTCAGAATTACATCATCTGAGGGACCCCCTAGTTCTAAAGATAAAGGGTTTTTATGTGTTTGTTTTTTTCCAAGTGCATGTGCATTATGTATTTCTTTTAAATAAATTTTGATTTTATAATTTTCCAAAATAGGGTAAGTACGCCATTTCAAATTTCCAAATTAGTTTGTTTAAAGTCCTTTTTATTTTTATTGATTTGCTTTTACCCTGTTATTTGATTATTCGAGAAGTGGAAATTTTTTTCCCTACATAGCATAAGCTGCTTAACTAAGTTCAGCTGAATTAAACTCCTGGTGCACGTGCACAATCTGCGCTCTCATCAGTGAGCGCCATGTGCACGTGCTTCCCAATTTCTACTATTCACAAGAGTATACCTAAGCTAAATAATTATTTACATTATACATACTGTAGTTCTATTATTACTTTCTTTAGTAGATTCTAATTCTGCACTATACTCTTTATTTAATTTTATTTATTAAAT
>JAECUM010005198.1:0-110963 GCA_016617855.1 Megalonaias nervosa
GCTAGTGCAGCAGGCAGTGCAGTAGGGCAAAAAATCATCGATAATATTAAGGGAAGTCCACCTTCAGCATTGGAAATAAAACGAGCAATATCAGATATTGCACCAACAGCGGAAACAGAACGAGCTGTGATAGCTACCACAAAAAAATTACTGTCACCACTGGTGAAGAGGTGGTCCATCGTTGAAGTTTTGTATGTTTATGATACATAAACCACCTGCTGTTACATTTTATCTAATTCGTCTTTGGAATATACTCCACGAAATCCAACAATGTCATTAAATTTTTCAATTATATTGAAATTACTCAATGCTACAGGCATTGTCAACGTTGTCTGGTGCCTGGTAGAGTCATTCCACGTCCTATCCCTAACAGATTTGGAATTAGACTGCCTGCTAACCCTGCTAAAAGTGGAGTGAAAGGAATAATTCCACCTTGTTTTGTTTCCCCTGGCGACTTCTCTGTTGTTTTCTTTGGCGACTTCGCCGTTGTTTTCCTTGGCGCTTGCTGGCATTTTATTGTTGTTGTTTCCCCTGGTGATAAAATCGTTGTTTTCTTTGGCAACTTCTTTTTTTAGTTGTTGACGATCTTGATTTTTTAGATTTTGTCACTTGTGCTTTCTTTTTGTCTGGCATTATATTATTTATTGTCATATAAAACTAATGATAAATTTGTTTGATTCCATTGCCAGTGACGAAGTCACTGATACCGTCTCCAGATACAGCTTTTTTAGTTGCTTCAGATACTGCCCCTGACACTGCCGCTAGTCCAAGTGTTCCTAGTACAGGTAGAATCTTTGGTATTGCGCTAGCTATTACAGAAAATGCTGGTCCAAAAAATCAGCCGTGTTTTGCCATCGCTGTTATTTGTGCAACAGATAGTTTGAGAACAAAGGGTTTTCCCTGATCGAGTTTATTAATTTGCTGTTGAGTTAACATTACTTTCACTGCAGCAGTGCTGTCAGTCCCTAGAGACTTTATCATTAGAGAGATAGAATTACGTTTAGCAACTGCTGCTGATAATTTTTTAATTTGGCCGGGCGTTAGGTATATTTCTCTAGCTGTATATTCCATTTTCATTTTCCTTGATTATATCAAGGTTGTTAGATTAAACTTGGACAGTCATCCTACCTTTTACAGAGTCAATTGTCAAGAATCTATTGCTAGACACATGCGCATATATGTTTAAACCCACTGCAAGTCCTCCAAGCATCCAAGTTACTTCTATTTCCGTGGTTGAATTAATGATTCGATCGGAGTGTTTTGATACGTCAAAGAAAAAGATAAGATAAAGCATACGAAATTCTTCAAATATTAATCTGTGATCCGCTGTCAGTGTCCTGATATTTTTGCATCACTTCCATCAGGTACATATACGCTCTCGTAACATTTTTACCAGCATCGGCTTAATTACATTCGATCGCTCATTCTGGGTATTGTTTAGAGTTTATTCTAACAAATATTCTCCTAACATCAGTGTTATCAAAAACAGAGCTATTTTGTAGTTGGCTACCAAGTCGTGCTGTTTCTTGAAAGACAACGAATACATACCTTGGAAATTGTACGCTCGAAGTAGCTGTAATACGTCATGTGTAATCGATTGCGTTAAGAACACTTGTTTTATATATTTTATGCTGAAGAAAATAAATCTTTTTTGTAAAAGCCTCTAACGCTGTGTTAAGTTCTGCTAACCTAGCCATTGATGGAACAATTCAAGGCATCCACAGCGCTAATTTCGTAATCACAAATCTTGCATCCGCTCCGCCAATCCGAATAAGACAATTATTTTGGTCTGCTCGATCTAAAATAAGTGTATGTTTCAACCCTTGAAATACCTTATGATAGTTGTGGGTTGCTGTCTATGATAATAATTATTTTGAATCGTTCAGACTTCCTCCGAGTGATCTTATAAAAAAATATATTTTTAAAAAATTTGAAAAGTAAATTACACATCTAATCAACTACAGCCTGTTGGAACATCAGCTTGTGGTTATTATTGTATTATGTTTTACAGATGTCCCAATCCTCTGAATTTTTAAAGTTTATTTTGCAATTTGACAAGCAACCTTCTCACGCTAATAATGAGATTGCAATGAATTTTATCTAAACTAAGGAATATGTAAACGTACTGTCTCAAATGCAAAACTAAAACAGAAAATAAAGATGAAACAACAGAAAAAACAAAAAATAATAGGATGATGCTAAAAAGCATTTGCGCTGTTTGTGGTAGAAAAAAAGTATGTTTTTAAAGAAATTATTCGGAGCTGGCACGTGTGACAAGGTTATTTTAGTAGATGATTAATTAAAAAATGATATGCGAGTGTGATTGCGTTATAGAGATCTCTGTCTGGAGCAAAATAAAATTGTTACATACTGTCAGAAATGCAGTCGTCATGAGGTAATTGGAACAGGTATTGACATCCATAAATTTATTGGAAAATTACCAAAACCAAAAGGAGGTTGGACATTACCAGGCCATAAATAAACTGGACCATATAATCTGCTAGATAAACAACTAGATGAAAATGATAATCCATTACCAGGACAAGAGCCTTACAATCAAGTTGATGCAATAGCAATACGACATGATATTTGCTATAGCGACAATGAGCAAGGTAAGCACGGCTGTGATAAGATAATGTAGAGGAACTACACGACATGAAACCAAAAGGAATCAGAGAACATTTTGATAGAAGATTGGTGCAGGGATTTATTGGAGCAAAATATAAGTTAGGTCTTGGAAAAGAATTGTATGATGATCTTGCAGCTGAATTACACAAACCTAAAACAAAATGTTTCCGCGACGTAAAGTTGTCACAAATGCTGCTGACGATATCTGGGCGATAGATTTAGTTGATGTGTCAAACCTTGCTCAGTTTAACGTTGGCGCTGATGGCGCTCCAAAGAAATATCTTTTTAACGTTGTAGATGTTGTTAGTAGATACCCGTTCAGTGTACCCATTTCTGATAAAACAGGAACATCGATAACTGATGCACTAAAATAAATAATAACAAGTACAGAAAGAAAACCAAATAAAATCTGGACCGATCATGGAGCAGAGTTTGTTAATAAAAAATCTGAGCAGTTTCTGGAACAAAATAACATAAAAAAATATGTTACAGGAAATGAAGGTGAGAGCGTTATCATCGAGCGATTTAATCGTACACTAAACAAGCTGATACATAAACATTTGACTGCTAAAAATACAAATAAATACATCAATGATCTACAGCAGATTGTTGATAATTATAATAACACGAAGCACTGATCAATAATAATGTCACCAAATGATGCAATTAAAAATCCGATTCTTGCAAATGAAAACATGTACCGCAGACATAAATTTAAAGTTGGTGATCGAGTTAAAATTTCTCTGACAAAAAAAACATTTGAAAAAGGATTTACTCGTAACTGGAGCGAAGAAGTATTTGTTGTTGATGAAGTTTTATTGACAATACCTGTAACATATACGCTAAAGGATTTATTAGGTGAGCCAATAACCAGTAGTTTTTGCCAGAAGGAACTGCAGAAAACTGAGCAAGATATTTTGTTATAGAAAAAGTGATCAGGAAAAAAGGCAATAAAAGTTTAGTCCAATGGAGAGGATACAGTGATAAATTTAACAGCAGGGTTCCAACTAATCTATATTGAAATAATATTGTTATAAATTTGCTTGTAGTTACATTTGACAGATTTACATTTTACAGGTTTACAAAACGATATTAGATATTGTCTGCGATCGTCAGAGATCATCATTAGGTTGTTGTTGTGGGGTTTAACGCCATTTTTCAGCACACGATAGGCTATACATGGCGGCCAGTATTAATGGTGGAGGAAGAAACCGGGAAATCCCCTGAAAGAACCACCGACCCAAGAGAAGCTACTGGCAAGCTTTCTCACATATCCACATTTGCCGAATCCTAGACTCGAACCCACGCAGACAGAGGTGAGATGGCAGTGAGCCATAACGGAGAGCGCTTTAGACCACTCGGCCACTCAGAGCCCCCTCATCATTAGGTTAAATATCTTGACAAATATAAAATCAAATTTTATATTTTTCTGTCAGTCTGGAAATTTAATGTTTAAAAAAGGTTTTATCAGCTGCCAAAAAGACTGATTTTCAGCTACTGTAAAATAAAATTTCAAAATTTTCTTTGTGATATATTTTATATTATATCATCCAGTTGTCGGTCTGCCATAATTTTTTTTATCAACTACACCTATGATCTCGTTTTGTTCGTCATCATCGTCAAGTTGAATGTCATCCTCTGTGTAATCAACAGACTCACATTTTTTTTTATATCGCCAACAAAGAAATCTCTTGAGACAGCATCTCCTGCTGTAAAATTATCATCTGTGATTGTATCATGGGCGTAAATATCAGCAAGTCGTTTCATCAAGTCCATATTATAATACATTTTTATCTAATTTATTATTATAAATGACTAACGAGATAAAATATCATCAGAAAGTTGATATATCAAATTACAGAGAATTAGCCGAAGCAGTGCGAAAATGTTTGTCGGGATATAGTTCTTATTCTGTTGACGTTATTGTGATGCAAGGTGATTCTAATAAAATTCTGCTAACAGCAGCAGAAAAAAATAAACTTAATGACAGTACAGTAATGACGTTAAAATTTAATAAAAATGATGTTTTAATGTTTGCTCATAATTGCTTAACTAAAAACGAATTGGAAAATATAATTAACTATCATACCTAAAGATAATTCTGTCAAAGGTTGATTGTGATGTTGTCGTATTTGTTATTCCATCTGCAACAAATTTAACTGTCCTAGAATTAATATCAGTTAGTGTTCTGCAGCAGCATATATTGAAGGAAATCTTAGTTTTTCTCTGTTTTCTAAATTTATTGAAACAATAGGTCTTCTGGGATATTTCAAATTACAACCACCTCCTCATCCTTGTCTGTTATTTTCTTTAGGCGTAAGAAGTTCTAGATTTTTTAGATGACTGTCTCTTTTAATACTGTTGACTTGGTCTATTACTAAACCATTAGGTATAGATCTGTTAAACGTTTCGTAAACAAAACAATGTTATTTATAATTAACAAAATCTGTTTGTGTACCTCTAACATTTACGTTAAAATAACCGTCCTTCTGTATTTTTCCTAGCACTTTTTTCATTTGGATACTTTGGATAATTCCTTTGTCAGATGCTTCATATAAATCAAACACTGGATGAGGCTGAAATTCATCTTGCAAACACAAGTTTTCAATATCATCATCAGTAATTGCACCATTAACATGATATACTCCTTGTCCATCTGGAATTTCATTGCAAAATAATCTATAAATAAAATCTTTCCTTAACATATCAACTCCCTCGGTATCTCCTTTCGATTTTACACTAATTTTATAACCCCCTGGTGTTGATTTACCAAACGGTTGACCGTACTTGACGTGTATCACTGTATTTCCTGCGTATGAGTTATACTTGGGATGAACATGACAGTATTCTTGCTCGCTTGCGCTTGTTAGATTTTGTGTCATTATAATATAAGCATTTGTATATCTCTAATTTTTCAACTAGCGATATCAATTAAATATATAAAATGTTATATAACAATGCTGAAATTGCAAGATATAGCCAAAAAGAGCCTTATAGGAGAACCTACAAAAATAGCTACCGCTTTTGCAGGATTTGATAACAGTTATATTTTGGCATTTGCTACATAAAACACAATAAACTTGCTGTTTTATAAAGGATGTTATGTTTGGACAAAAAACTTTAACGGCCTAGTTAGCAGACAATATAACAAAGATAAAAATAAGAAATATTTTTGCTACCGTTGTTTACAAACTTTTTCTAAAAATGGAAAACTGCAAGAGCATGTTAAATATTGTGTTAATGTTCAAAAAATAACAATGCCAGGGGAAAAAGAAAAAGTTTTAAAATCTAAAAGTTACAATCATAAATTCAGTACATGTATTCCGTTTGTTATTTACGCTGATTTTGAGTGTCCACTTGTCCCTGTGGCAGGTGCAGAAAATGATCCAAATAAATCAAGCACCAGGAAAATACAACATGTTCCCTGTGGAGTAGCTTATAAAATAGTTTGTTGCGCTAACAATAATTTTTCAAGTCCAATAAAATTGTACAGAGGTAAAAATCCTGCCATGTGGTTACTAAAAACTTTAATAGATGATGTTAATAAAATTTTCAACAGATTATCTAAAACAAATCCAATAAAAATAACACCCAAACAACAACTTGATTTTGATGAGGCAGTTAATTGTCATATCTGCGAAAAACCTATGCCTGGCGATAAAGTGCGTGATCACTGTCATCTAACTGCCCAATATTGCGGAGCAGCACATAATAATTGTAATTTGAAATTTCATGCGCCAGATTTTATGTGGTTATGATAGTCATATCATTGTCAAAGCATTTGGCGATGAGGAAATTAAATCTAAACTAAAATTAAATTATGTAATAAAATGTATTCCAAACAATTTTGAAAAGTATGTCAGTTATGCTTGGTAAATTACGTTTTATTGACAGTCTGCAATTTATGGCAGCATCATTAGACGAGATTGTAAAAGGTTGTAGCAGTTTCAATAACTTAAAAAGTTGCTTTGGTGGAGATTACGTCGTTCTGACAAAAAAAGGTGTCTTTCCGTATGAGTACCTCGACAACTGGAGCAGATTTGATGAAACTTATCTTCCTAACAAAGATAAATTTTACTCGCAGCTAAAAAATGAAGATATTACAGATGACGAGTATAAATATGCACAAGATATTTGGAATAAATTTGGTTGTAAGACACTTGGTGATTATCATGATTTATATTTGAAAACGTATTATTACAGGGACGGGCAACATATGGCCCGCAGGCCTGACCCGGCCCGCGACGGGATTTTGACTGGCCCGCGGTCACATCCGGCCGTAATCTCCTACTACTTTCTTACTGCGTCGCAGTAACAGTGACTGTTAGTCTTTCTTTGGTTGTTTTCGATTAAATTTAGAATTTACAATTGAATTTTTATCATGAATTTTGCCAAGAAACGTAAAGTTGACAGCGAGTGTCGCGCATTCAACAAAGATTGGAAGCCTAAGTACTTTTTCACAGAAGTCGGCAAAAAAGCAGTATGTTTGCTGTGCAGTAATCCGGCCCACCAAGAACTTCATTTTCCCATATCCGGCCCGCCGACTAGAGAAGTTGCCCACCACTGTATTATTACTAGCAGATGTTTTCGAGAGTTTTTTGTAAAGTTAGTTATGAAAATTATGGATTAGATCCATGTTGGTAATATTCTGCACCAGGATTGTCATGGGATGCTCTGCTAAAAACAAGCAGGATAGAACTGGATCTCTTAACCGATGTTAATATGTTTAACTTTACTGAAAAAGAGATTCGCGGCGGAATTAGCGTTATAACAAAAAAATATGCGGTAGCTAATAATAAGTACTTAAAAAATTATGATAAAATTTTACCGTCAAATTATATTATTTATCTAGATCAAAATAATTTGTAAGGTTATGCAATGCCAGAGCCAATGCCGTGCAGTGGATTTCATTGGATAACTCCAGATGAATTTCTTAAAGAAACTGAAAAAGATTGACCAGAAAATGTCAGTTACTTTGTTGAGGTTGATCTTGATTATCCAAGTTCGTTACAAGATCTACATAACAACTATCCATTTTGTGCAGAGTCAATGATGATCGATTATAGTTTATTATCGCCTGAACAACAGGCAATGACAACAGCAAAAAATCTGATCGTTAATAAGCCAGTTCCAAATTTGTTAAATAAAAGAAATTACATGATACATTACAAAAATTTAAAACAAACAGTAGATGTTGGACTAATTCTGAGAAAAGTTCATCATGTGTTAAAATTTAATCAATTGCAGTGGATGGCAGATTATATTGATTTAAATATGAAACGTCGTGCTATTGCTAAAACTGAATTTGAGAAAAACTTTTTCAAGTTAATGAACAATTCTGTATTCGGTAAGACAATGGAAAATATTATAAAAAGAGAAAATACTGAGATTGTAAACGATATAAATCGCAGAAATAAATTAGTTAATGATGACGGTTTTGTCAGCATGAAAATATTTAATGAAAATCTTGTTGCAATACAGCAATGAAAGACAAATTTGAAACTGAATAAACCGATTTATGTTGGTGCAGCTGTACTTGATACATCAAAGTGGCTAATGTACGACTTTCAGTATAATTTTACCAAAAAGCAGTGGCCAGATTCGGAGTTGCTATTTACTGATATGGATTCACTTGTTGATAACATAAAATTTGAGGATGTTTATCAAGATATTTATAACAATAAAAATTTATTTGATTTATCGGATTATCCAGCAAGTAGTGGATTTCATGAAGATGCAAATAAAAAGGTTATTGGCAAAATGAAAGATGAATTTATGTTTGTGCCAGTTAAGGAATTTGTTGGACTAAAAAGTAAAATGTACACCGTAATTTTAGATGACACCAGCAATTATCATTTGAATTTAATGATGAAATTTCGGGTATTTGTTTTAGTAAATTTGATAGAATGAAACTCTCACTTATTAAATCAGATAACAGCAAATATTTTGATTATCTGAAAAAGTTGAGAGATGAGCTTATGCTGAAATAAAGCGGAAACATTAATTTTTATTTGTATAAATATGATATTGAATTATTTCTGATAGCTACTGTTGATGTTTTAATTATAGGGGATGAAATTCTTTACAAGGAGATAACTGTCTATCTTCCTTGTATTTTGACTGGAGATAACTTGTATAGTAATTAAGCAGTTACGTGACCGTCGCGATTTGTGTGTGTGTGCATGTGTGTGTGCACGCATAAATCAGTACAATTTGTAACAGAAAATATTTTATGCCATTTAACTGATAAATTTGATGTACATTATCTTGTGTTAATTTCAGTAGGTTATATAGCCGTGCAATTCCAGGTCAGTTATTGACTTCCAGCTATACAATGTACACTGCGACAGCTGTTCACAACAACATCCGGCATATTTATTTTAGATCCACACTACAGTCTGTTTGCTTCATTTATGTTGTTGTTATTGTTGTTAGGTTTAACACCATTTTTCAGCACACGATAGGCTATACATGGTGGCCAGTATTAATGGTGGAGGAAGAACCCGGGTGACCCCGGAAAGAACCACTGACCCACAAGAAGCTACTGGCAAGCTTTCTCACATACCCACATTGGCTGAATCCGAGACTTGAACCCATGCAGACAGAGGTGAGATGGCAGTGATCAGTAATGGAGAGTGCTTTAGACCACTTGGCCACTCGGGGTCTCCTGCTTCGTTTATGTAGTCTTCCCTCATACAAAATACATCGGACTGCATTTTATTCAATATATTTCTGAAACGTGTGTAAATTTTAGATCCAATGCAGCTTATACAGCATTAGATAACTTCATAAAAAATTTTTGAAACGTATATTTGTAAGTAGAGTCTGTAGCGCAGTGTTATAACGTTGGATTCTTGTACTTGAGGTCTTGAGTTCGATTCCCGTGACCGGCACATTGTTGATGGGGGCGTTAGGATGCCAGATTTTTCTAGAATAGTGGGGGTCAGCCCTAAAATTGCTTGAACTTCTAAAGACAAAAGCACATTCTCCCATCATGTCACCACATGGTGGGTGCTATTTTTGCACTTAGTATGAGGTTGATTATGGGGAGAGTGTGCAGAAATCTGCTAAACGCAGAGAAGGACCCCGTATTATATTTTTGAATATTTTTATTTTAGATAATTTAAATTCAACATTACTGTAATAGCAGTAAAGGAATATAAGCGTTTCTAGTAAAGGAATATAAGCATTTTGTCAGAAAAGCCTTATCGTGTAAAGGTCATCATCGGAGCTGAAGAAAATGTCAACATAGAAGGGTTTTGGAGGGGGAAGGGGGTCTCTGAGCTAGAAACCTTGTTTTCTATTACTATTATTACAAGTCAAATGAGCTACATGGCACCTTGTAATGTCAGAGATTCATCATTTAGTGGCATAAACATCTGAACCAGACAACTCCAGGTTCAAACAAATCTCTGTTGCTATATTGTGGGTTATTTTTACACTAATTTTAATTTCACATTACTATCTATCAGACATTATTCAATGAAGCATGAAGTATAGGTTACAGTGACCCACTTTTTGAACGATAGTACCATACACACATAATCCCACCAGTATGACTGCTGGAAAAATTGATTATAAAGCATAACTATGTCATAGGTACAGGAAATGTAGGACACAGTAACCTGCTATACCCACAGTGCCTAACAGGAAATGACACACTAACTTGCAGATATGATTGACTTTTGTACAGGCATTTGTGCATCTAGTATTGACTCCAGCAAATTGTGCTGCACAGCATCCATTTACCTGCTCAAAATAATTGAGCTTTAATATTATGAAGGTTTGCAATTAGCATGAATAACATGGCCAACTACTTTTTTCAGAAAACTGGAATGGTGTATCTATTAGACTAGGGGTCTCAAACACGCGGCCCGCCAAGCCATATCCTGTGGCCAGCAAAATGATGGGCGTCACATGGTGTCATGAGAGATTACAAAGGTGGTGTGGCCCTTGGGCCATCAAAAATGCCCTCATGTGGCCCTCAGGGTGGTTTGAGTTTGAGACCCCTGTATTAGACCATGCTGGAGTAGATTTTAGGATTTCTTTTCCCAACTTCCATTCATTTATGTTTTAGGGTATCAATTTTTCAGATTTTTGAAAAATAATTTGTAAAAAATATAAAAAAATACTTCCTGTAGGAGTATTTAAATTCATGTATGTGCCTGGTTGATTCTTTCCTCTTAAAGCGAAACACTCTCCAAAAGGTCTTGATTGCCTAATTTGGAACAAATGCAAAATTCGAGAAAATGGGCATAATCAGATAATATGATCACAACTGACTTCCCATTAATATATCTCTAAAACTGTCATTTTTTTTTTTTTACAAAAGACCAGGAAAAACAAGAAAAACAAAATCTGACTCTTTCTGCATTTCATCTTTTGAAACAAGGCTAAAAATTACTCAGAAATGCCTACTGTCATTGTGTTTATATTTTCAAACTTTAACAACAAACTGTTCATTTTCCTTATTCTGTTAACATCTTACCTGTTGTTCTGCATGGGGAAGCATGCTATACACCTGGACAATGTTTTTGAATTTTATTTCATTTTCGGTAACTTTGCAGATTCCATACAGGGAACACATCATGAGCTGGAATAGAGCAATCATCGTTGTATCAACTCAGTATCACAAATAAGTCAATAATGGTCAAAAATATACATCATATAACATTTACATTTTACAGTCACATCATCAATTTTGTACAATCACATTGTAACTTAACATGTAAATGGCATATGGAATAATTAGTAATGTTGAGAATTTGGAGTCCTTAAATAAACTGAACCTCAAAAACGTGGCAGATCAGTGTCTATACTTTTTAAGTATATGTCAATGTGGTTGTGTTGGCGTATTTACTCTGATGTTTGTTGTTGTTTCAAAATTTCATAATAAAATAGTTTCATTAAATTCCATGCAATCTTGACTGTTCAATGCTCTGCACCTTAAATGTCATAAAAAAAGGCCTCTAGATGAAAAATACGCATTGCTATGAACTTTTAGAACTGTTGCAAGGTACTAAACTGGGTCAAGAAAATAGAACATCAGATCTATCCTAACAAATAACAGGGTACTATGAATTTGTTTTCAACACGAGCTGCTTTCAATGTAACATCACAATGCAAGACATTCAATCCAGTTTGTACAAGATCACACCTTTAGGTTGACCTCATCCAAAAAGTGTCAACATAATTTAACATTGATTTTGCTGTTATGTGTTTCTCATGGCATGTAAGTGACATTCCAGATGAATATGGAAGTACCAGAATCCAAAGAAAGTGTATAATCACCAGTTAAAGGTATGTGTAATCAAATTCTAAAACTTGATACACATTCCTGAAATAGTTGGTTCTGAACACCTACATGATCTTAGGTATCTGAAAAAGTTATAAAAAGTTTAAGATAAAATCAAAATAATGGCATAAACCCCTAAAATATAATGTGGAAACAACAGCACATACCCGGGTCTTCTTGACACATTAACAAATGGCAGCTTTGGGTTTAAGACGTTCACTTTAAATTATATCATACAACAGCACCACAGATCCTGACCTGTTGACTCGCTGTGTAATGGCAGTTTTGGGTTTACTCTGTTCACTTTCAATAAAGTGTAGATTAAGCAGAACAGACCATGGTTCCCACGATTTTCTGAAGATAAATTTCCAGGTCATTTCCAAGGTTTTTCAAGGTTCACATATGACCATTACTGAATGGAATTCTAGAACATTTTAGATTTTAAAAAATGCATTTTGTAAATCTAAAGATGTTTCTATTTCAAGACTCCAAAACATCTAAGTCAGAAAAGATGATCATGTACAAAACCACAAAATGTATCACACAAAACAAGTTTGATTATATTCCTGAAAACTGACATGTAAGGTTATTACAATGTACAGAATACAAATTCTAACTTTGCTGACCTACATTATGTTGCTATGTGGAAACGACATAATGAACATAAATTGGTTTTGTTTCCTTTCAAACCTTTAATTCTAAATAATTATATAGCAATGTATATGCATGTTATACAAAGTAACATTTCCTATCACAGTATGAAAAAACAAAACGCAAAATATTAGAATCTTATCTTGTAAGGAAAAAAGTTTAACCCTGAATTGTCCTGTGCCAATAAAATCCCAAACAAGATTTTTCAAACAACTTAAACTCCTTAAGACGATTTGGTCAAAAATCCATCTTTCAAAAACATTTACAAAAGGGTTGATTTAAATTTTGACAGAAGACCTTCAAATTTATAATTGCTGTATTAAAAAGGACTGAATTTTCTATAAAATCAACTTGTCTTCTTGTAATTCGATAAACCAGTCCCCAAACCTGAACTGATACCGGGGCTCGTATCGTCTTTTAATTTGATACAAGGGACGACAATTTCCCCATTTCTCCGCTGTTCTATTTAAGATCTGAAACCAATGCTTCAAGCCACGTCACTGTGTAATAGTTTCGCACCAAATTTCAGCTCAGATTCGACATTTTGGACAACAAATTTGGCTTAAAACAAATAGCAGTCCGTTTTCTATTCCGATTTCCTCCACATATTCACATCCCATGGATATTTAGGTTGGGATGTGGAGTCAGAGAAATTGTATATTGAAAATTTGGAATTTGGCATATGGTAGTCGCTTACTAGCAGGCCTAGCAAATTTAAACGATGTTATATTGACTCATACCTGCATGAAATCGATAAGAAAAGGATTTATTTTCTCAGAAATGGCAAGTATTATAATCATTATGTCTTTAATCCGCTGACAGTCTAGACAAAACTACATCATATATGAAACCTGATCCAGTACTCGTCATTTGCATTACTAGTCACATGACTTCACAACTCTCAATAGTCACGTGATATCAACAGCAAACTCCTTTTTAATGTTGTTGTACAAAATTCAATTATATTATATGAAAGTCAGATATCTTTTGTAAAAACCAGAAAGAACATATAATTCTCAACATATTTATTTTGAGAATAACAACAAGAAACCTGTCGCTGTTGCTGCAATCTGATCAGTCAGATTCATCAAGCAGAGAGAACAAATTAACATGGTAGTCACGTGACACAACAAAACCCGGCAGTTGTTCTAATAATAAACATAGATAATTTAGGGTTCTTTCAATTTTTTATTTTTATTACAACCAGCATACGACTTTCATTTAATATTTTCTTCTACAACATTTGAAATGGGATATTATTGATATCACGTGACTAAGGTATCCATGAGTCATGAACATGTGGGTTGAGATTTGTGTACTTGTGCGACTACCAATGCAAATCGTTGAGTACCAGCTCAAATTTCATCAACATCATAGTTTTATTTTGTCTTTCAGCAGATTAAAGACATAACGATTTTAATACTCGCAATTTATGAGAAAATAAAATAATTTTCATATCGATTTAATGCAGCTTTGACTAGATTTAACGTTTAAATTTGCTAGGCTATCTGGTAAGCGGCTACGCTTTGCCGCCACCTTGTTGGCCGCTTGCGATGCTAGACTGGTGTTCATATCTTCCATGTAAGAAAAGATACTGATATCGAGCTGTCTGTGGAAAAAAATGTTTATTAGACGAATCTAATCCACAGAGCGTTTGGATGGACTCAACAAATGTGTTTATGGCAAGCACCCAAATAATATATACTGCAACCTCCGAATATTCTGGTCAGAACTCATCAAGTTTAACTACGATCATGCCAGTTACGACTCAATTACGTAATTGTTTCGGGCATCAAGTGGGGGCTGAAAATTCCCAGGTTTTTCCCAACTTACATCAATATTTGCAAAATTCAAGGACTTTTCACTGTCGGGAAAAAAATCATTTCTCCCGACTTTTACCCTATTTCCCGGTAGCGTGAGAACCCTGACAAACCCTGAACTGTTCAGTACATTAAGCACTGGTAAATCTGGGCAGGGTGTCAACATGATTTTGATCCTAAAATTATTGCAATAGAGATATTATTTCTCAAAATACAGTAAAATTATAATACTGAACAATAAATAGTCACTTTATCATAATGACTGCATATTTTCATGTGTTTTCAATGAATTAACTGAAGTACACAAAACAAGCAATTTTTCAATACAAGATTTGATTATGTATATCACCAAATAGCTCCCGCTGCTCTGGATGATCAAACGTCTTAGTCCCTCTTTAATATGCACATCCTTATAAAAACTATGTAAATATGACATAACAACAGTTCAACAATAATGGCTGCCTGACTGCCCAATTAAAGTCATACCAAGGTCAAGGCAAGTGAAAGCTAAAATATTTATGCAACCAGATATAGCCAATAAAAAAACATGAATAATTTTTTTAAAGTAGGTAATTTGTTATAAACATATAGATCTAAGTTTATCTCACAATGAAAGGAATGATCAGTTGCCATGGCAACCAAATCCTTCCTAGAATTTGTAAAAATTATTAGAAAATTACATGTTTTCATGCTTTCAATTTTTTAAATTTACAACCGTAAAAACCTGGAATTATTATTCTGGCTTGGATTGTCAAAGTTAAACCTAATAAATGCATAACAGATTTTCTTGTTTTCAGTAAAATGACAACATTTATTATTTAATGTTAAGTGGGTGCATTTTTCTTTAATATACATAAATGGTCTTAAACATTTGCAATACAAGTATTTTGGTGTAAACAACGAATTAGTTGAAATTTTTTGCTTGGTTCAATCCAACAACTATTTTCTTTCCTTTCCCAAATATTACAGTTTATCTGACCAAATTATTTTTGCTTGTTACAACAGATAATATCTTTTGATTTGTTCAGCTAAGACTTGTGTCTTCCAATTTTTGCAAACTTTCCAAACTGGATTGTTTTAAAAAATATTTTTATATATTATATTTTGTCAGTCTAAAAACCTATAAATTTCCTATTCAAAAAAATCATGACTGTGAAACCTGAATGATAAACTGCCTGATTGAGTAGATCTTTTACCCATGATCTGAATCATCTGTGCCTTTCAATCTCTTAGAAATTCAGTTTCAGAATTACAACTGATGGAAGGAAAGCATTGGCCCAAATTCCTGTAGAGTTGGTTGCTAGAACATCAATGGCCCCCAGTCAGGTCTGGGAAGGGTATGACAATGGTGGGCAGCTTGTTGTTCCACCTTATTTCAAACAAATCCACCATCAATCATCCCAAGAGCTGCAGTCTCGATTGAAGATAGATGGATGAAATGAAGACAACACTCATGTGAAGCAGATTGCCTCTCCTTGATAGAACGTCGGTCTGGACATAGGAATGTCAGATTTTAATGGTGATCAGCTGATGGGCACACCAATGGAGGTTTTCCACTATCAGAAAGCAAAGATCCAGCAACTTTCTTCCCCTTGTTTGTGGAGGCAAGTCACCAATATCAAGCTGACCAATAAAATCAAGACAGTATAGGAAGGAATACAACCCACTAAGAGAGGGAAGCATGGAGAATAGCCTAGATTTCCAGCAAGTGGATGTGAAGTCTTCTGATTTGACTACTTGCCACTGACTGTCAGGAAGTCTGGGAGAAAGTGTGCCCCCCAACTGGACAAACTGGTGTCTGAGCAGATTGTGAACTCTGGTTGTGGGAACTTGAATGGGATTTCCATTGCAAGCCATTCCCTGTTTTGCCACTGAGACAGAAGTGTCTGAGGTCCAATGTCATCATGCAGTGATTCAGCAGAGCCACTGAGAGAGTGCGATCTGCAAGGGGACATTTAGAGATGACCTATGCTTACAAGATCTGCCACCGCACTGAAGGCATCAAGGAGGTGAAGGAACTCCATAATAATCTTTTTGGAAGAGGTCTGCTGACATGGTAGAACAATCCAGTCTATGTGTATGGAAGGAAGACAAAGGACATTATCATGGGTTAGAAATTCCAAACCTAAATTGAATCAAATGGTGGGAAGGGACAAAGCCAGACTTTTCCAAATCAGATTTACAATCCACCATTTTACTTTGTTTACAACTGCATAAATAGGTACAATTGTAGAGGAATAACGCATTAGCATGTGATCAGACAAAATGGATGCTACTGCATCTAATAACTACCCTTATCCTGTATTCTTTCTTGCAAACAACTTCATCCTACTGAAGTATTTATTATTTTACGAAATGAAAAAAAAAAAAAATTTTCAAAATTCAAGCACTTTTCAAAATATCCCCTCCAAATGAAAGATTTTTGAAGGTTATATGAACTTTATATAAGTGATTGTATACATAACTCAGATACTTCTATTTTGCAAAATAACTGATGTATGAAAAAAGATTTTCTAGGGAAACCTGCAGAGAAATGTGGGCTAGATCATAGGGCAACTTTTGATTCCATGGGTTTGTCACAGCAGGTGAGACAATTAACACGCTATGAATGTGTGTTAAAAATGGGAACAGCTGTTTACTTATTAACTTGGTCAATATGGATGCAATCTGTCATTATCTTCATATCGATCATGAAATAACGGCTGCAGTATCAACGAGCCATGCTGTTCCAGGTTATTACTTAGCGATGTGACTGCATGGCTCTTTTCTTCTGGTATGTCATGCTTATTAACTAAAAAAGGTACCTTATAAACATACTGGTAAAACTGTAAAAAGTGGATAAAACTATAGTGGCAAAATTCTCTGAATATGTAACATCAGTAGAAAATAGACTATGTCGTCTTTTTTTGTTAATAACATGCCACACATTCCAAGATAATGCAGTATGAATAAAATGTTTTTTGTAAAGTTCATAATTAAGTATCATTTAAAATGTTAGTGCTTTGATTACATTTAAAGCAATAAATAAAATATTCAGATGACAATATTTATTTTTCCCAAATCAATAATCAATACAATAAAATAGAAATAATACTGTAAACTAATGGCTGACAACTGTAACGTGCACAGTTATGACACAGATCTATACTAAATACACCATACAAAATACCCACCAATTTAATAACTATAACTATAATAAATCTCTCAATCATAATCATGCCATATATAAAAATTATAGACCTTTACCATTTTGATATGATATGCCATACATTCCACAAAAATTCAAAACAGTGTCTTCACTAAAGAAACATGTTCAATTCATATTTAGATGGCATTTAGCATGAAAGCAATCTGATTAGCCGTTAAAAAGAATATGTAATGTTGACACTATTACTATTATTGTTGTCATTTCAAAAACAAAGTACTAACAAAAAACCATCATTACTAAAATTATTTCTTTATTTCAAAATCTAATTAAATTTCCAAGTAAAAATATGATATAAAAAAAAATCAGCCATTATTTGTCTTTTGAAGATTGGTAGGCTACAATCCATTCTGGACCAGAGACAGACTAAAGTCTACAGTAATTAAGAACTGAGGTATTAATGAGAAATGGCCTATCCATTCCTTGTATGGAGATACTAATGAGAAATGGCGTATCCATTCCTTGTATGGAGGTACTGATGAGAAATGGCCTATCCATTCCTTGTATGGAGGTACTAATGAGAAATGGCGTATCCATTCCTTGTATGGAGATACTAATGAGAAATGGTGTATCCATTCCTTGTATGGAGGTACTAATGAGAAATGGCATATCCATTAATTGTATGGAGGTACTAATGAGAAATGGCATATCCATTCCTTGTATGGAGGTACTGATAAGAAATGGCCTATCCATTCCTTGTATGGAGGTACTGATGAGAAATGGTGTATCCATTCCTTGTATGGAGGTACTAATGAGAAATGGTGTATCCATTCCTTGTATGGAGGTACTGATGAGAAATGGCCTATCCATTCCTTGTATGGAGGTACTAATGAGAAATGGCCTATCCATTCCTTGTATGGAGGTACTAATGAGAAATGGCCTATCCATTCCTTGTATGGAGGTACTAATGAGAAATGGTCTATCAATTCCTTGCATGGAGGCACTAAAGAAAAATGGCATATCCATTCCTTGTATGGAGGTACTGATGAGAAATGGCATATCCATTCCTTGTATGGAGGTACTAATAAGAAATGGTCTATCAATTCCTTGTATGGAGGTACTAATGAGAAATGGCGTATCCATTCCTTGTATGGAGGTACTAATGAGAAATGGCCTATCCATTCCTTGTATGGAGGTACTAATGAGAAATGGTGTATCCATTCCTTGTATGGAGGTACTAAAGAGAAATGGCGTATCCATTCCTTGTATGGAGGTACTAATGAGAAATAGTCTCTCAATTCCTTGTACAGAGGTACTAATAAGAAACTGTGTATCCATTCCTTAAATTTCCGATGCTTGAATACCTTCAACATTGTTGGAAAAGTAATAAAAATCTATAATCACTAGTTTTCCTCTCACATCATCCAAGTCTTTCTATCCTCTTCATTTCTGACACCATTTTTCACCTATTTTATGTTTTACTGACTGGTTTTTTATTCAGTGCATTCAGTTTTCCACATTCAGAAACTATATTTAAGGGACCAGTCAATCATATTGGTACTCGGGTACTTTTTCTCCTATCTGTATCCATATAAATAGTCCTGTTCAATAATCTATCCCATAAAATCATATTTTTTTAACTTGCAATTATAATTTGCAGTAAATTTTCCTTTTCACATAATATGGAATGAATGGCATCTCTGGATTAGTTGTAACTGCAAAAGCATACAACTTCATAAATATACATAAGATAAAAGAAATGTTTTACCTGGTCAATATGCCGATTTTTCAACAACTCAGGTTTGCAGGTTATGCAGTGATCAAAACATGACCAGATCTTCTGTTGCTAAAATAAAAATGCATCAATCAAATATACAAAATTAAAAAAGTTGTTTATACTTTTCTGACGCTATTAATTTCAAGAGTATTTTACAAGATGAATCAAGTTCACAAGGGGATATTCTATTTAAATTTGATGGATGGAATCGTGAAACATTATTTTGCTGACCCAAATTAAATATGTGCGAAGTCAAGGTACATCATATGAATAGCAGAATTTTGAAGAATAGAAAATGTTTAGCGCATTAATTGTTGCCTCCATCAAGGTATAAAGAAGCAATAAACAGGTTCTACTGCACTTTCCCAATAGTACAATCCACCAAAGCTATAGCTGATACGACATTTTGGGAAATCACGGAAATGCAGGGGAAATGTGTGTGTGTGTGTGTGATCTGGATTTTGAATGCAACTTTAACAATTTTGCAGTCATATCGCTACAGTGTCTGTAGTGTGGCAGTTTATAGTGATGTCTAGCACTGGGGCATCATGCCGCAGACATGCTGTATGATGTCTCACCCAGTCACATAATTCTGACACCAGGCCGACCAGTCATAACACTAAACTTTTATGCTGAGCACCTAGCAAGGCAGCTGTTAGTAGTATTTTTTGTCTTTGGTATGACTTGGCCGGGGTTCGAACCCACAAACCACAAACTCTCGCATGCAAGGCAGATGTTCTAACCACTAGGCCATTGGAGCGGTCTGCAGGGGAAATAACAGATTACATTTAAAAGCAATTTTGAACACTGATCATGAAATGAAAATCACAAAAATCTAGAATATTAATCATAAAATTATTTCTTGTATTTAGTTATAGGCACTGTCTTTAAAAATTTAAATAAAATGAATTGGACAGAATAAGAGAAATATAAAGCACAATGGCACTGATAGTCGCAGTCCTCAAAAAAGCACAACAGCCTAAAATAGTTTGTTTCTTAAGACAATGTTTGCATAAAGGCAAAACTCATTTATTTTAATTAATAATCAATATCTGCACTTTCACTTAAATTTGACATTCCTATAAAATAACTAGCCTATTGGAGTCAATTAACTATAGTTAATCTAAAACTTTTTATTCAATATGAATTTTCAATAACTTTAACAGCAAATAATGACTAACATCCTCATGCAAGCACATATCCCATATGAATGCTGAAAAACCCTCCACCGTACAGAAAGCGACAGGCATTCAATGTCAGGATTTCACTGGCTCCTGGCTCCTTGATGAACCCTTTTCCAAATAAAATATTTTTAAAAGTTTTAAAAAATTACCAAGATTCCTGTCACCATCTCTGCAAAATTTAAATTAAATAATCCCAATAATTAACCTTGAACCTCTTTTCTGTAACTGTCACATGTCCTTGTTTATTTTACTTCCTATAAGGCAAATTATCATACTAGGAAAAACTTTATTGTTTTTCCTGCCTTATTTGTTATATAATCATAGAATAATTTTACCACAATGTCGCATCATTTCTGGTTTAGGAATGAGACCAGTATTTAGCTCAAACATTGGGCTGGGAATGGGACCAGTATTCAGCCCTAAAATTGGCCTATGGGAATGGGACCAGTATTCAGCCCAAACATTGGCCTATGGGAATGGGACCAGTTTTCAGTTGTAACGTAGGCCTATGGGAATGGAACCAGTATTCTAACATTGGCCTATGGTAATGGGACTGGAATTGAGCTCAAACATTGGCCTATCAAACTTTCAATGCAGATTCTTACCACTTCGCCAGGCACCAACAGCTTATCACACAAAGCTTTCAACCTTTGATATCCCAGTCTGCATACTGAAATATAATCATATGATAATGAACATTTGGGCTATTCCAGTTAAACCTAGCTGGAGATAAGGGAATGCCACTTTTTTTAAATGGATAATAGTGAAGATTTTAAATTATACAGAAACCCAAAATAAAAAACAGTTCAGACCCCACCTGAGCAACAGAAAAATTTAAAAAAAAGTTAATTCCCTCTCGCACAAATGCATTTAAATGGAACAGCCTCCAATATACAACTTCCACTACTGATAGATATATTAAAAAATTGCATGATGAAACTATTTTCTCATTTATTAATTTTACTGACCCTCTCCTCCTCCATCCCACCCACCACTTGGTAGATCAAAAATTCTGGTTCTGTTGCACTCATACAGAAAATAAGAAATTATGTTTTTGTGTTTCCAGTCTCTATTGTATGATATAATTTAATGCATATCCTGGTTTATTTAATTTTATAAAAAGGCAGATCAACTGATCCACATGGTTTATACATAATACGCAATTTGACTATACACATAAAGAACAAGAGTCTTAACTTGGCCTGACACAACTCACTTGGTTCACATAAGAACTCATCATTATGTAATAATAATAATAATAATAATAATGAGGACTTTGTATAGTGCCTAATCTTTAGAAGCTCTAAGCGCTTTACAACATTTGACAACACTTTAAAAATATATAATGATATGATTACAAAAATAAAATCAAACACCACGAAATTAGAAAGCAGAAAACATGCTGTAAATATTTAAGGTAAGGAAACATTATTAGGTCTTTAAGTCTGTTTTTGCAGTTGAAATAGGTGAGTTTTAAGAGTGCTCTTGAATGAGATCACTGTGTCTTTGTGTCTAAGTTCAGCAGGCAATTCGTTCCACGTTGCTGGGCCCTGGTATGCAAAAGAATGTTGTCCATATAACTTCATTTTCATAGTGGGAATAATGAGAATACGAATATCAGAAGAGGAGCGTAAGTATCTTGCTGGTGTGTACACGAGGTCAGATAGGTATGTTGGACTGGAGCCCGTCAGTGAAACGTAGCACAGAGAACAAATTTTGTGCTTAATTCTGGATCGAATGGATAGCCAGTGTAGGGTACAGAGCAGGGGAGAGGCGTGCTCTGATCGTGGTACTCTAAGGATGATCCGAGAAGCTGTGTTTTGAACTTTTTGAAGTTTCTGGAGTAGATATTGAGACAAACCAGACAGAATTGAGTTACAATAGTCCAGTCTTGAAAGTACTAAGGAACACACAAGTGTTTTAGTGGATTCAACTGAAAGATACTTGTGAATGGAGCTGATGCGTCTCAGCTCAAGATATGCAGCCTTGCATATGTTCATGACATGTTGGTATAATGAGAGAGTATTGTCAAGAGTTACACCTAGGTTTCGTACTGACTGTGTGAATTTTATGTTGGTGTTGCTGATATTTATTGTCTGAGGTAAAGGATGTGAATGAGAAAGTCTTTGTGTTGTAATCAGAATGGCTTCAGTTTTATCATCATTCATCTGCAGCTTGTTACATGTCATCCATGATTTCACATCAATGATTTCACATCGGAAATGCACCTCTCTACACCTTGGATGGTAGCTTCAACTTCAGTTGGGTGGCTAGATTTGTATATTTGGGTGTCATCAGCATACAACTGGTGAGACACAGATGTCACTCCTAATCAAACTCAAACACCCTGATCAAATTAAGTAACCTGATATATTACAACATCTTTGAACATGTTACCACCATGCAAAACACAAACATTAAAAAATAGGTCCTAATGTGGTTAAAACATGTCAAATACAGAAATTAAGTACAGATCATTGGCCGGAATTTATGTCACTGTATAGCCTTGGAGGTAAGGCTGCAATGCTTACCAAAATTTCTAAGTTTGTACAAGGTTTACAATAAACAAATGATGCTGTTAATCAAAACAATTAGAAACTCAGCCTTTCCTATCTACCCATTAGAATTGGGCTAACTGGGTACCTAATGTAATGTTTATGCATATAATGTTTATGCCGTGCCTTGCTCAACTTGTGTTTCATCTGATGTACGTCATTTACCTCTCATTATAACAGATAAACTTTGTGGACACGCACTTGGGATCATTTTGCAACATCTATTATGACTAAGAAGCCATACAGTGACTTAAAAATTGCAAACATTTTTTAAAATATAAAATCATTGATTATTTATCAAAACATCTTTTTCAAAGGTAAATAATGTAATTTAAATAATCTTTATCACCTTTATCAGCAAATCAACTTGTTGAACTATGTTGCATAATATGCACAACAACCAATTTGCATCAACTTTTCGTATTGATGCCACATTTGATGCGAAAATCATAACTACTCAAAGAAAAGAATGAGCAGAAATTTCCTACATCTTCTTAAAGATGTAAAAATATTTCATTTAGTTGGACCGTACAGTTTCTGCATCACCAGCAGCTACATCGATCTTCATTTACACTTTTAGTAATTTATTTTAATGTTTACAGGCAGCAACAAAACTAAGCCATTTACATGTGTCAACATTGCAGCCATAGTTGTGAGTATTTTACTTCCTGTCATCTTGTTTACAAAAAACAATGGCTCACATGGCAAGCGAAATGTCCTGCAAGTGCAAACAATCAATTATTCAACTGTAAATTAGCAACAGTGTCCACATTTCTCAACCATTATCATTCAAACAGATCAAGGAAAATAAACAGCAAAGTGATGGAAGATTTTAACAAGTGATCAGACAATAGTCATTTTAAAAACCATAGGGACTGATTAATGCTATACAATCATTACCATATCAAAACTTCAGCTCAAACCATCTGGAAAATATTTAGCTCTTTGCTGCAACTGTTAGATGTAGGCTCATACAACAGTAACAAAAGAAAAGAGTGAAGCCAACAAGCTTTGTAAATTTAACAAAATGATTTATTTCCCTAGAAAACAAGGTAAAAATATGAAAAAGGACTTACGGTTTGTGAATCTAGTCCAAAAACTAATCCTAGAATTGAAAAATATAAGTTCTATCACTAAAAAGTTCTAATTGAATCCGAGTTCGAATCCCAATGAAGTTCCAATATGGAAGGCGATGATGTCTTCTATAAGGTGCTGTTGTGTCAACAGTTCCTTGTTGAATTTTATGAATCAAGAATAGTATTCCGGCTTTAGAATTCCAAATAATTTCCACTGAATGTCTTTGTCCAAGAATCTTTCTGAACACAAGTATATTTTAAATATGAAAATCAACTCAAATGGCAACAACAAGACAAATACCTTGAGCCCGAAGGTATAAATTTACGACTGACTAAATCTCTACAAAATATCTGTTTTAACCCACGATTTTAGATCACATGATGGCCCATGTGTTCACCCAGTTGGAACAACTCAGTAAAAGCACACAGCCGATAAACACGTAACCCATGGAAGAACTTAACAAATCTTACTATAAGATTGAATAAAAAAAGTTGTTTACTAAATAGAGCTATCACGCAAGCAGAACATGACCTTCATAATGACCAATCATTTTCACTCTGTGTTTACCAATCTCTGAACCAAGGTCAGCTAAAAATAAAATATAGCAATCGAACTGCGTTATGAGGTCAAAACAGAAAAGTGAATTTTCTGAAAAAACTGTTAAATCCACTGAATAAAATCATCATTACAATAACATGTAATGAAATAAAAATAAAATTAAAAGAAATTTAAAACTAACACACAATTAAATTACATATACGTAACACATCCCCCATAAAGAAAAAGAAAGATTTATATAATAAAGCTTTCTTTTAACCATATGTAAATTATACATGAGGTAAAACAAAATTACATAAGAACTCTTATGAATTATACAAAGTGTACATGAAATGACTTATGAATTATACAAAGTGTACATGAAATAATATTTCTATACACGGGAAAGTGCATCTGCAATCAAATTGTCTTTTCCCTTGATGTGCCTGATGTCAAGATTATATTCCTGTAACAACAAACTCCACCATCATAATCTTTGGTTTTTTTTTTTTTTCATCTTGTCAATGAAAGTAAGGGGGTTGTGAGCACTAAACACAACAATCGGAGAAGGAGCTGAACTAATGTAAACTTCAAAATGCTGTAATGCCAATATTAAAGCCAAACATTCCTTCTCAATTGTTGAGTAATTTCTTTGGTGCTTATTTAATTTCTTAGAAAAATAGCAAACTGGATGGTCAACACCATTTCTATCTTCTTGAATCAATACTGCTCCAACCCGAACATCACTTGCATCAACAGATAGTTTAAATGGTTGACTGAAATTTGGAGCTGTAAGAACCGGTGCACTTTTAAGTATGGCCTTTAACTTGTCAAAAGCCTCCTGACATTTTTCAGTCCAAAGAAACTTGTTTTTCTTGCTCAACAAGTTTGTCAGGAGTTCAGCAATATTAGAAAACTTGGAAAAATTTCTGACAGTATCCAGCCATACCTAAAAATCGCATCAGCTGCTTTTTACTGACAGGCACAGGGAAATCAGAGATAGTCTTGACCTTAGCATCTATAGGTTTAACTTGCCCATATCCCATAATATGTCCTAGAAAAGTTACACAAGCATGGCAAAACTCACTTTTAGATAAATTGATTGTCAAATTTGCATAAGTGAGTCTGTCAAAGAATTTCCGAATTGTTGCTAGCTGTTCTTTCCAGGTGTCATTGTAGATGATGACATCATCGATGTAAGCATCACAATTATCTAGACCAGAGGTAATCATATTCATCAAGCATTGAAAAGTACTTGGAGAACCCTTCATCCCGAATGGTATTACTTTATATTGATAGAGTCCATCTGGAGTCACAAATGCCGAAATTTCCTTTGCTCTTTCTGTTAGTGGAATTTGCCAAAATCCTTTCAGAAGGTCAAATTTGGTGACATACTGGGCATTTCCAATTTTATCAATACAGTCATCGATTCTTGGTAATGGAAATGAATCTGTTTTTGTCACACTGTTCACCTTCCTGTAATCAGTACACATACGGAAAGTTTTATCTGGTTTCGGAACAAGTATACATGGTGAACTCCAGTCACTTTTACTGGGCTCTATGAAATCATTCTCCAGTAAATACTAAATTTCCTTTTCCAAGTATTCCTGTTTGAGAGGGTTCATCCCATATGAGTGTTGTTTCACAGGTTTATAATTCACAATTTCAACGTCATGAAAAATTTTGCTTGTCCTTGTAGGTACATCTGGAAATAAGTGCTCATATTCAAATATTAGCTGTTTAAGTTCATTCTTTTCCTGTTGTTGCAAATGTAGAAGTTTCTGGTCCAGATTTTTCATAATTTCCAAATTCCGAAGATTTGTTGCTCCAAAATCAATAGTGTCCGATTGAAATTCTTCACATAAATCATCAGTGAGTGGGACAGGTACAACTAAGTTAATTACATGATTTACCTGGCTATCTCTCTCAATATACTCCTTTAACATATTAATGTGGCAAAGTTGTTTTTGTTTTCGCCTCCCAGGAGTATTTATGATGTAATTTAGATCATTTACTTTCTTTTCAACTGTGTATGGACCATAATACTTGGCCTGAAGAGGATTTTGTGGAATGGGCAAGAGAGCTAGAGCTCTATCACCAGGCTGAAAACTCCTTTCCTTTGAATTTTTATCATATCTTACTTTTATTTTTGACTGAGCAGAGTACAGATTTGCCCTTGCGACCTCACAAGCCTTTGACAACTTATACTTAAAATTAGATACATAATCAAGAAGATTGAGTCCCGTATCTTCATTAGAAAAAAGTTTCTCTTTCAACAACTTCAATGGTCCATGCACAGTATGTCCAAAAACTAGTTCAAAGGGACTGAATCCTAAAGATTCTTGAACTGACTCCCTAACAGCAAACAAAAGTAAATGAATGCCTTCATCCCAATCTTTACCCTTATCAAAGCAATATGATCGAATCATAATTTTCAAAGTCTGATGAAATCTTTCTAAAGCCCCTTGGCTCTCAGAGTGATAGGCAGAAGATTTGAATTGTTGAATGCCTAATTCATACATAACTTGCTGGAAAATTCCAGACATAAAATTTGACCCTTGATCCGACTGGACAGATTTGGGGAGCCCAAATTGAGTAAAACTCTTTACCAAAGCTTTTACTATGGTTTTGGTTTAATATTCCTCAAAGGAATTGCCTCTGGGAATCTTGTTGACGCACACATAATGGTCAATAAATATTGGTTGCCTGGCTTGGTCTTGGGTAAGGGACCAACACTATCTACCATAATTCTGCTAAATGGTTCATCAAATGCAGGAATAGGTTGCAGATGAGCCTTAGGTATCTTCTGATTGGGTTTTCCTACCATTTGACAAGTATGACAAGATCTACAGTATTTACAAACATCCCTTTGGATTTTTGGCCAAAAAAGTGAGTCAAGATCTTGTGATAAGTTTTATTTATCCCTAAATGACCAGCCAGAGGAGTTTCATGGGCCAAACTAAGTATTTCCTGTCTGTAAGATTTTGGAACTACAATCTGATAGTTCACTGTCCATTCATCACCAGCAGGTACCTCGGGACGTCTCCATTTTCTCATAAGAATTCCTTTTTTAATGAAATAACAGACAAGTATGTCAGTTTCACTAATGGCCCTCTGAAACAAACAGGAGATATCGGGATCTTGTTCCTGTTTGATGACAAGTGATTGTCGTTTGTCACCCTGATTAGATAAAAGAGAATGAGTAGTTAAAAGAGGATCACTGTGATCAATACCTTTTGATTGATCCAAACAAAGAGTGAAAGTGACCTCATCAAATGCCTGACCAATACATGTGGCAGCTAAAGGAATATTTTCCTTATCAAAATCATTCTCAAGAGCTTTCTTTGCCATAGTTCTAGTAACTGCACAAGCTGGGTATAAATCAGTGAATTCTTTTTCAATAGGATCAACTTTTTGATCGAACTGCGTTGTTTATCAGGTCAAAACAGAAAACTGAATTTTCCAAAGAAAAAAAAGTCAAATCCAGTGAATAAAATCATCATTACAATAACATGTAATGAAATAAAAATAAAATAAAAAGAAATTTAAAACTAACACACAAGTAATTAAATTACATATACGTAACAACAACAAAAACTGAGCTGCAAAGACATTAACCATTTCAGCTGTCAATTTGAAACAAAGAATAAAGTGGTGTAGAGACAGACTAACATGGACTGTTGTTTCACAATAGAAGAGTCATATTTCCTGATGAGACCCACTTATTATTGGACTGAATTTGTATGTATATATCTGTATATATAATGACAAAGTATAAGTTTTTAAATAAAATCAAAACGATATGTTACTTTCTACATAAAATGTCCTTTCTCATCATCTCTAAAGCACTACAATTCTATTAATTTCTTCACTGACAAAAGTTATATATTTCTTGGTAAAAAGAAAATGTGCATTTGTATACAGCAAAAAGTACAATGCAAAATATTCTCACAAAGAACAAGTTTTAATGACAACATGACATAAAAGTTTCCAGTTTTTACATCACTGATAAAGACCTTTATTGACAAACATACTGACAGACCAAGATCTAGGCCTTGGAATGGATAAGCACTGTGATGAGGAACAAGTCACATTACTACTCACAACACTGATAGTGACCTTTACTGAGAAATATGCTAGCAGGCCAAGATCTAGGCCTTGGAAAAGATGAGCATTGTGATGAGGAGCTGGTCACATTACTGCTCACAACATTGACACTAACCTTTATTGAGAAACATACTTACAGACCAAGATCTAGGCCTTGGATCAGATGAGTACCATGATGAGGAGCTACTTACCTTAATGTTCACACCACTGATACTGACCTTTACTGAGAAATATACTGACAGACCAAGATCTAGGCCTTGGAATGGATGAGCACTGTGATGTGGGCTACTGGAATTGCTGATCACAACACTGATACTGACCTTTACTGAAAAACATATTGAGAGACTGAGATCTAGGCCTTGAAATGGCTGAAACTTGTGATGAGGAACTACTGGCATTGCTGTTTACAACACTTCCTGGTTTGGGAGACAAGTACCTGCAACAATCCAGATGAAAATCTTGTTTGTGTAATGAATATTTTTTCAGGTGAGATATGTTTCACAAGTTATCTCCCTTCAATCAGCTGGATTAAAATAACATGTAAATACTGCTTCTCATACAAACCAGCCATCTTTGAACTAGAACCAAAAGAACAAGGCCTATTTGTTGATCCTATGCTCAAATGTAAACAAAACTTGAGCCAAAATCTAAACAAAATAGCTAATAACATTGACAACAGTAGAAAATTTTTACCACTTTGCCTTTCTTTTACGTTCACCTGGAGTAATTAAAAATTGAAATGAGGCACAAAACTGACAGTTATTGTGCCTTTAAAAGAAAAATCCACATGTTCCTATAATAGAGGTCTATTTTAACTAATGTGTCTTTAAAAGAAAAATCTTCATGTCCTTGTAACAGAGGTCTATTCTAGTTATTGTGTCTTTAACTCTTTACCTTCTGGAAGTACTGTGTGCCCTGGCTACTAAGCCTGCTAAGCAGCCTGCATCCAAGCAGCTGTTGCTAGGCTGAACCCCAGATTGATATAATGGCTACCTGAGTGAGAGCTTCTTGAGCTAGTGCACATGCTGTCTACATTTTCTACATCAATCTTGTCCTATGCAAAGTATGTAATTTAATGAGAAATAAAATTTAAAACACTTTCCAAAGTTCTGTGCCACTCATCTGAATCAACAAGTACTCATAATCCTCAGGAATCAATGTTTATATTCCCATATTGTTCATATTGGGATCAGGCTTGTCACTAATTTGTTTTTCGACAAATCTGTTTCTTTGGGAAAATGTTGTAAATAGAAATCTCCTTTGCATTTTCAGCTAAATGAAATGCTGGCCCTGAATCTGCTGAAAATTTGTCCAAATTTACTGCCCCCATGTGTTGCGACCATAGAAGATCATCGGGTTTCATCCTAGATTCAGATGACTCATCTTGAATCTGATTATTAAAGTCAATGCTATTTGCAATGTCATCACATTCAAAATCATTCAAAATTTATATTGGAATCATCAGAATATACGTGATTGTTGCCAATTTGTTTACTTTCTACAAATGACCTCGTTTTCAGTGGTAATTCCCACTTACAAGATATAAAACTACTAACAGAACACTTTCATAATTTTATGCAAGGTTTACTTTCATTGGCTTATAGTTTTAGTGTATGCTCTAACCACTCAGGCCACGGGAGCGGTCAGAAGTCGGATGAGAAAATGAGATGAAAGTATAGGTATAACATTAATAATAAAGAGAATGGGTCATCAGAAAGGAAGAAATTTAAATCCATGGAATTTTTGTTCCAGAAGCCTATATCAATCCAGCATGAGGGCCTCCAGGCTCAGTCTAACATTGTGAACTCCAACCCATTGTTTGTAAACTAAATCAGCCAACTGGATCTGGTTCTTCAAAGGATAAGTCTAGTACAAATGTAGTTGGCAAGAAGCATACTGGATCTTCTCATTCATCTGAGGGCAAAACTAGCAAAGTGGATGCTAATATGTCACAGAAAGAACATAATCTGTTCTATGTTTAAAAGATTCAAAGTATGAGATGGTTTTCAAAACAATTTAATGCTCCAGTTACAGATTTATATTGCTTGTATATAAAGAATGCTATTCCACTGTTTGATGCAGCAAATACTGTCTTACAGAAAGAAGAACCATGCATTCATATTATGCACAAGATTCTGTCAAACCAGTTGTCAGATTAATAGGTTTATTAAGCCAGAAATCATTACATAGCCAAGCTTTTAACTGACATAGACTTTCATGACAGCAAACCAGAAGGATAATGAAGATCTTGCAATTGGTATAGAAGCATGAGAATTCATAGAACACAATTCTACTCTTGCTGTGAAATTGTTCTACGATAATGTTTGAGATTATTATGCTACAGCCTGTGATTATATGCTCCAAAAATTCCATATGGAGATGAAGTGCTTTTAAATGCTTCAGTTGTTGACGTAAATGTGACAGTCAAAAAGCTTTAAAAGTGTCAAGAGATATCCCTTTCTATTGCCACTCTTGGTTACCTTGGATCATCTGGAAAGAGAATATCTTAAGTATCAAGCTGGCATTCGACCTGACAATGTACTTCATACAGAGTTGATCTGCAATGGCACCTTATTTCCCAGCTAAAATACCCAATTACTGGAAGATGTAAATTTCCTCTTCTTTGTCTGTGTAACTTCAGTGTCTTGCATCTTCTGCCTACTTTCCCACACTGATAATATGGGAAATTAACCATACTTTGTAGAACTTCCACGATGCCTTGGATTTGTTGATTAATTTCCATCTGGCTAGTTTGGGAAGCTAACCTGAACGAATTTAAGGAGCAAGGGAATAAATGGAAATTTGTCAACAAAACAGGGCCATAACATAAACTTGAAAATTCATACAGCACCATGACACAACATCTGGGAATGTTGTATAAAGCACTATGACATTACATCAAGGAATGTTTCATGAGGCACTGTGACATAACATAAGGAAAGTTGCATAAAGCACCATAACATTACATCAAGGAATGTTGCATAAAACACTGTGACATAACATCTAGGAATGTTTCATGAAGCACTATAACACAACATGTAGGAATGTTGCATGATGCACAATGACACTACATCTTGGAATGTTGTATATAAAACAACATCTAGGAATGTTGTATAAATCACTATGATTATAGCATCTATGAATGCTGCATAAAGCATCATCATTTAATATGCAGGAATGTTGTATAAAGCACTATGATATAACATCTATGAATGTTTCATAAAACACGATCACATGACATCTAGGAATTCTGCATAAAGCAACATAACATCTAGGAATTCAGCATAACGCACCTTAACACCTAGGAATTCTGCATAAAGCACCATCACATCTAGGAATATTGCATAAAGCACCATTGCATAACATCAAGGAATACTGTGTAAAGCAACATCATAAAACATCTAGGAATGTTGCATTAAGCACCATCACGTAACATCTAGGAATGTTGCATAAAGCACCAGGACATTCAGTACATGCATCGTGTTTTACATAATATTCATGTACTACAGTGGACCTTAATCCTTCACACATTGGATCTATCATGGGCAGGACAGTGTTCGTTGTGAATTGTCCACGTCATGGCTTGCAGTGGACAGATTAATTTTATTGCGCCAGTCAGAAGTCACAGCAATACAATTATGTAATCGTGGGTGTCCACAACATTGCACATTATTTACCTGTTGGTTCAGCTGCAGTACACAGTGCAGAAGGCTCATTTTAAGTTGTACAAAATGCTGTCTAATATTCAAAGACTCCCATACTAAAATGCAATCACAAACGTATAATGCGAGATGAAAGATTTCGGAGAAAATAATGCTGCAACAACTTAGGTGTTTCACAACATATACAAGTTAAATTACAGCAATTTTAATATGAGACAGACAGAGAGTCTGCTTTTAAACAAGTGAAAGGAAAAAGAAATCACATTTATATAAAACTTGTTTTTCCCTGCCTAAGCTGTAGCAATTAATTTGTCTAGTACATACATCATATGATCACCTTTTACAATTCAACCGAAATGCCTATTATTATGCGAAGTTAGTTGTGAAAACGGTATCTGTGGTACAACTGTATTTGACGTACAATAAAAATAACCACAGTCTTTTACACTGATTTGGTTTCAGCTTTATCCAAATATAATTTCTTCTTGTTCATACCTCTTCCCAGCCCTATCCATCCCCCCCCATTGTTTACTGTATTAGGCACAATATCTATCAATAATACACTGCATTTCATCTCTAATAGCTAAGTCAGCCAAGGCTATAAAATCTATCTGTATTTTCACTGATGCTATTAATTTTCATGGCTTTAAACTGATATCCTTGGTAGGACTTTGTTAACTATTCCAAACAGGTGGTGGATGAGGTTTCGGTTTCAAAGGTTGTAAACTTCTATCATTCCTGTTTATCTTAAACCATTCATATTAATTCTAAGGCTGTCATGAATATTGCAGTGTTTTATCTACCCATGTGTCATGCGCCAAATACACAGAATTTTCCAATTTGACGCACAAAAGTTGTCGACGGTATGTAAATTGATGCACTCCAATGTTATGTTTTGCTGATTAACACAACAGTGTGGAGCCTGGAGCTGACCTTATGTGACCTGTAACTGTCACATCATTTTTAGCAACAGGATGTTAGAACCATAAATCACCACACACAAAAGAGAGGTAAAAAATAAACACGTAATTTTACAGTCATTCTCACAAGAAACTATTTTTTTATGCGCATCCTTGTCGCACAAAGAAGCAACAATTTTCATTCACTCAATTGTATGCCTTGCATTGTTCCAAGATACTATCAGCGTTCAAATGAAAATGGTGTCCAAGGTAAAAAACATTAAAATAGATCCGAAACAAATGAAATTATCATTTGGACCGCGTTTTTACAACTGACTGTCGATAAAAGTATTGTTATCGAACCAGTGGAGATGAGGTAATGGTTACTTGTAAGATACAAAATAATTTTGTGCAGCAATGGTTGAAAACATACAGCTGGCTACGTTTTCAAAAAGACATTAAGTCGAGTGAAGAATGTGACAGTGAAGACGCCTTTATGTTTTGCCAAATTGTACAGAGGCTAAAATAAACCTCAATGACCAAATGTGCAAAAAAACCATAACTTTCAGAACAGTACACTGGGAAGGCATGCTGGGTTGCCTAAACACAAACTGCTGATTGAAGGTTCACAACACCAGGCAGATTTTAATGCAGTTTTACAAACAAGACATAGCAGCGAAAGTGCTACTTAAGTGCGTACATTGGCCGAGTGTAAAAGACATACCTTTTCTAAAATACAAATCTCTTCTTAATTTAATACACAACTTAACGGCTAAAGAAATTGATGCTATTGGCATTTGAAGAATTCCACCGTTCAGTATGACTTAGCTACTACCTGTTCAGAGGTACTGGAGAGCCTATCAAACGTTATTGAGGAAAGTCTTATACGTGACCTGCAAAATTCGTAATTTGTAACAGCAATGGCAGATGAAAGTACTGACATAGACAACAATAAACGCCTTGTATATGCTCAGATTATTTCTGATGATATGAAACCATGAACAAGATATTTAACAAATACAGAATGTTCAGATGCTTCTGGCAAAGGAATTGCCCCTTATTGGCTTTAGTCACATTATATAACTTAAACAAATATTTTTGTTGTGTATTTAAACAATATAATTATTTTCTTAAAAACTACTGAAGACTGATCATCGGCTTGAATAGGACTCATAGGTTTGGATTTTGACTCACTGTTTTTTGCCTTGCTGAGTCAAATGACTTACATGAAGCCATTTGTAGATAAAACACTGATATTGTCACTGTAGTTACTTTGATTACTGTAGCAATGCTCACTCATTCTACTTTCAATCTATTACATTTCTGAAGCTTTAAATTTGTACATTTCAATAATGATCAAATTCGACAAAATATAAAAGAAAATACTAATACACTAAAAAAAAATCACAACTGAAAAACATCGCTTTTTTCAGTCCATATTATTCAAGTTCAAAATTAGTTTTTTCCATAAACAAGAAAAACAATTTACATTCAGAAGTTAATGTTTCTTTTGAAACATCAATGCTATAAAATAACATCGAAACTAAAAACCTTCCTGACTGGCCCTTGCTAACAAGTACAGCGGCAGACATCAAAGTAAAAATGTCACTCCTCAGCTGATCCCTGATGATAGATTCATGAAATAAGTGATGAAGAAAGTTAGCTTTCCTCATAAAAATGAAAACCGGCAGATTAAGAGCAGACTTCAATACTGTGTAGAGGAATTTGGTGCATTAAAAAAATTGTCATACTCTCAAATAATCAGTCATATTCTAAGCCGACAGGTAAAGGAATTTGTCTACTGCTTTCAATAATTTCTTAAAGGAGGTTTTGGAAATAGTATGGCCATTAAAGAGAAACTGATACAAATTAATAACCAGTACAGAAGCACTTTAATGACATCATTTATTGAGAAAACACATCGATGTTACCTCTCAATGCAGAATAGTACATGCAGACATAATTATATTCAATGACTCATCCATTAAAACACAATCACATACATGCATTGCAAGATAAGAAAGATACATTTCTGGGCAAAGAATCCATTAAAAATTAGTTGTATCACAAAATGCAACAAGTTTAATGAGAGTAATTTAATGATGGAGATTCTTCTTGATCAAACAAACAAAAGGAAAAAGAAATCACAGATAAGTATTGATGAATTTCATTGTGTTATCAAAAATACAAAATGTTTTAATTGCCGTGATTTTTATTTTCCTTCCCCCAGTCATGACATTGACCAGTAGCTACCAGGAACTGCCCTATTATAAGTCCTTCTAGTACAGTCAAATCCACTTATCTCAACCTCATTTATCTCAAGAACCCGTGTATGTCAAGGAATTTGGTCTGGTCCCAAAAAATCCTTCTTTGCTATGCTAATTTTTCCCCACTTATCTTGACCCCTGTTAAGCTGATAACCCCGTTATGCTGAGCACAAGTTTCAGTCCAAAGTAACATGTAGGTCCACTTAATTTGGCAAAGTGCAGTTTTCAACGTCCAACTTGGAGAATTTTTACAGGAAATGATCCAGTATTTCTGGTGCCGGCAAGGATGGAGAAAGTCAGTACAAGACCAAATTTTACCAGTACAAATGCTAATCAACTAATCTCATCAATGTATGGTTTATCACTTGTTTAGAGTGGAGAAAATTATGCTGAAAACAACACTTTAGAGTAAGAAAATGAAATTAATGCATTTCTGACAAGAGCTGCATTCATAATGGGCAGCATCTCAAGTCAACATGACAATATAGTTCATTCCTCACAACATCACAAATTTTATCTTATCTGTAATTCAGTAAATTATTAGGTTAACATCATACATGTAGCTTAAAATACATAATTCATTTCACACAATGTATTTAAAACAAATTAGGTACTTTTAGCTACATTTAATGATGCTGGCCTGAAAATTTACAGAGTTACAGACAGGAAAAAATTCACAATGCTGTGTGCAGCAAACTATAGTGTAATCCCATTCAATATTGTCAGTGTCAGTCACCAACTTAACTGATACAAAATTAACAACTTTGGTTCAGAGTTCACTTACAAAGTAAATAGTTCCAATGTTTCTATGCTTGGTGTGAGCGAAAGCCTTCAACTGTTGCATGGCTCGATCACATGACTGTCATCTATAAACAGAAACCAGCAAAATTCCAAACAAAGCCGGATCCCCAGCAAACAAACATGTGGTTATTAATTTGTTCTGAACAAGAGTAAATAAAAGCACCAATGGTATTTTTTTTTAAAATCTATAGTGCTCAGTAATTTTATATTTTAAATGAACTTGTCAATCATGTGCCATAATTTCAGATTGGTCAACATAAACAGAATGAAGAAGAAAGTGACTGCAAGGATTAACTCTATGAAACCGGAAAAGGAATGCTTTCATATGTAATCTTTAATCTTGAACTGAATATCAAATGCCTTGCAATTCATCAAAGTGAAAAGACAACTATCATTCTGGCACTGTGTTATTGCCAATGGTCAATGGTCAAAGTTGAGAGGGATGTGGGACTACAACTGTATAAATAAAATAAGTCAGCTTCTTACAGAATTTGATGTTGAGACAGTTAACTTTAAAGAACAAAAAAATGGTTTTACAGTCTGTCATTACATGAATACTGACAGACTCATCTTTTCCGGTAGAGGCAAATTTTATTGGTAAAAACCAGAATACACCAGTGAAATAGAACCCCTCATGATCAGCAAAGCAATCAATTTTCACACACAGTTTTGGTCAGTTACGTTTTGCTACTAGTCATAGGTCAACACTAACAAAAGGAAATACTTTTTTTAAAAATTAGTCCTATTGTACATGTACTTAAATTGACCTAGATTTTGGTCAGCGTGAGAAAACTATTGTCTTGCTGAGGCTACCAAAGGGAAGACTTTATTGATAGGATTTATTCTCTATCAATAACGTCATCCACAAATTGCAATGCATGTATTGTAACATCTAGGAACGTTGCATAAAGCACCATAACATCTAGGAATGTTGCATAATACATATCTAGGAATGGTGCATAACACACTATGACATAACATCTAGGAATGTTGTATAAAGTACTATCACAGAACATCTGGAAATGTTGTAGTATACTAGTTGTACATATACTATGTAGTAGTGTGATAAACAGAATCTCATAAAAATTTATTAACTAATGGAATCTTATAATCTCCTACTGCCTGTAACAATTCACCTTAATTTTATAGTTCACATGAGATCTTCTAATGAAAACATTTTCCTAATTACTTACAATTCAGCAGTAGGGACGGTTGCCTGTGAGTTTGGGGAATTTTTTCTTGTAGGTGAAAGAAGACCTTGTGGGACTACATCGGATCTAGACAGAGCCTCAAACAAAGGAGAACCCTAAAAGAAAGATAAGCCTGTACGTATAACCATCAATTTACCTACAAATGCATACATGTCAAAAATGTTTTTAACCAAAATGAAAACAGAAAATATTGCGTTTCCTTTGCTTTAAAGCCATGGCCAGCAATTTCAAAATCAGATGGTAGCCCAGCCAAAATTCTGCAGTAATGAATAGACACTTTAATATGAACCTTGTTTGCTTTCATACTGGTCTTTCTCGTCCTCAGATTATTAATTATTATTTTTTGTGAAATATATTCAAATGTTATTAAGCAAAGAAAAAGTCCTGATATCAATAAGAAAAGTGCTTGCCCAGACACTAGTAAGAAATGTACTAGCCAGACACTAATAAGAAATGTGCTTGTCCAGACACTAATAAGACATGTGCTTGTCCAGACACTAATAAGACATGTGCTTGTCCAGACACTAATAAGACATGTGCTTGTCCAGACACTAATAAGACATGTGCTTGCCCAGATCCAGCATTCTGGTGAGTACAAGATTTTTCTAAGACTATTTAAGCAAGTCCTAAACCTCAATCAAAATGAATTACCTGACCAAGATGTAACAAATTTTAACCACATTGTGATATACACTTTTAACACCATATGTTCAGGCTACCGATGTCATGATGTAACATTAAACTCACCCTATCAGAATCTTCAGCTGCTAACTGTATCATACACATATTGCTTTATTATGGATTGTTGTTGTTTTGGGTTTAATGCCATTTCTCAGTGCAAGATACACTATACATGGCAGCCAGGATAACTTGTGCAGGAAGAACCTGGGAAAACCCTGGTAAGATCCACTGACCCACAGGAGGCTACTGCAGCTTTCTCGCATACCCACATTGGTTGAACCGACAACTCAAACGTACACAGACAGAGGTGAGTTGGCAGTGATCAGTAAATGCAAGCATTTTAGACCATTCAGGCACCCATAACAAGTCATATAGGTCCAGACATGCCTACCCCAGAAAACGTTTTTGAGGGACGCCACCACCAAAAATGAGGGACAGAACACAAAAATGAGGAACATAAGTATGTTAGCGTGAATAAACATAATAAATTCTCTCAAAACATCATTAAATACCGGTAATGCATATTTATAATAAATATTTTTTTATAAAACCCTGTACTGACCTATTCACAATATATACAAATATACAAATTCAAGTCCAGAAAAGATCTTGAAGTTTCCTTGATCACTGCTTCCATCTGCAGAAACAGTGAACGGGCAATTCTGCATTCTTTCAACTAATTTTAATGTAGTATTGGTCGCTATTTCTTTAACAATAGCAGTTCCTTTTGTTCTACCACAATGAAATTGTTTAGCAATGTCAGAGTCACTAAACATAATTTTAAAAGCCTTTGAAAATCTATCCAGTGTACTCATAGGCAGATTGAATTCAGTAATGATATCTACTAACATAACTTCAGCTCTAATTACATCAGATATAGGCAGAGAAGATGAAGTTGCACTAGATCCAGCCTATAATAAAAATAAATCCAACAATTTTCTTAGAATGTTTAACTTCTTTTTCAAGGTTGGAATGCCTTTCTCCTGAAACGTGTCAGCATATATCGAACATTCCTCCAGACTTCATTGAAAATTCACAATTACAGATGTTGCAGAAAGCATTTGTGTCTGCATTTTTTCCTGACTTCAAGAATTCATACTCATCAGTGTATTCTTTACGAAAACATTGAGCGGTTTTTTTATGCAAGTTTTGAAACACTTTTATCGATATCCAATTGGTTTTTAGAAGCCATGAATTTTTGTCCAGAATCAAAAAACAGCTCATTGTAAACAGAATGTAAAAGAATCTGTGAATGTAGATTTTTGTATTAGAACCGCCTCAGAGCACACGTGTTTGCAATGGCTATTTTAAACCATCGCGCATGCGCAGATTTGATAATTTCCTGTTCTGGTCGGTGATAGCATATTTCGTGACATGTGGATTTTTTATCCCCACTTTTGCGGATTTTCAACACTAAATGCGTATTTGCGGGACACAAAGGAAATTTTGGGCATTTTGCGGAACTAATACGCAAAATGCGGGATGGTAGGCATGTCTGTAGGTCCTGTTTACCAATGCCAACAAACCGAATCTTTTTATATGAATCTAAAATACTGTGATAGTATAGGTCCCATTTTGTCCTGGTTTTCTGAACACCAAACTCAACCTGTTGCTCAAAATTCTAAAATTCTTTAAATCATAGAGATTATTTAGACTCACAAAACTTTCAAATCTTTTATAAATTCATTATCTTTGCTAGCACACTAAATTTAAATGACAGATATGATCCACAGATGATATGTTATAATTGGGTTTGGGCTGGAGCCTAAAAGTTTTATACATAGTAAGTTTCTAGATCACAAAGCCTGGTTCACTCTTACCTCTTTCCAAGCTAGGCTTTCAAGAATTTGGTTCTCCGCAAACTGAAGATGCTGAAAGAGGACAAAACAAAAGGAACCTTCTATGATCCAAGACAATTTATATGCACTGAACACAAAAATACTTCATTATATCTGGTAAACAACTTAAACAAGGTGTTTGCCTTCTATTGACTAGCAGAGCCATTGAGTCACATTTTGGCTTTAGTATCTTAAAGAATATGATAAACACAAATGTTTTTTCTTATCATGAAAGGAATACACACGTTCCGATCCTCACAATTCACACTAATTCACTGAATACCATATATACTGACTTATAAGTCGAGTCCAACTTCAAACAACATAGACCCTGATCTACTGTTGCATAAATGAAGTTTGAAAGAACAAGCTAATCTTATTTTAACTAAGTCTGCTCAATTTACCATGTTCTTTATTTTTCTGTAGCATACTGTAATCAGGTACATATCTGTCACAAGCTAAAAAAAGTTTCCATAAATCATCAGAATTCAACCTAGAAAGTTGAACGTCACTATTAACATTGTTTCTTTTTCTTTCTCTTTCTTTATGAACTCTTTCTTTCACTTTACCATCACATGACAACTGGAAAGTAAGCTTGGCAATATCTTAATGCAATGAAGAAAGTATGTCCCTCTTCCTAGAGTTATTATCAAATTAAGGAGACAATGCAAGAGTACCATGAATGGCACATTATACATCCACCGATGTTTCATGGTCCTCTAAGCAGGAACTAGTAGGGCATGATTGACTCTGAAGATTATTGACTAATTTGTCTTAATGATCTGGACCTTTGTTCAATGTATTCTGTCTTGAACTAAAGTTACTGCACATAAACCAATATTTTCTTATTAGACTTACTATGACCATGGCCTTTGACTTCTAGACCCCAGAATCTAAAGGTTGCTTTACTATCCTAAGTGCAAGCCATCCACATAGCTTGGTCAACAGTGCTCAAAGAAAAATCATTTCAACACAGGCCCAGGGAGGGCTGGCGACTTAATAAAAAAGATCACAAGCTCTGACTCCAATTTCCATATGCCCAAAATTGCCCCTTTTTAATATAATTTGTCAAAAAATGTAGTGATTGCTATACTTCAAATATGAAAAGATAAAATAAAATCATATTAAATTGACTTGAGTTTTTATTAAGATCTCAAAATAATTTCATGTAAAGTAATGTTTTCATTCTTACTCAGGGAATCAAGTGTTTAAGCTCATCAGCATTTGAAGCAAGTCTTGATTTATAGTTTTTGTTTATACTTTTGCTGTTCACAGGTGCAACTTAATGGTTTAACCAGTGTTTCATTACACTAGTGTAAGCAAGAGCAAAGGAAAGATGAATTATATTTCATTAAACTTAACTTGACACAGCTTGAATAACACAAAAGCAATTAAACAAGACCATAAAAACACTCAAGTGGTGTTGCAGAAATCACATTTAGCTGGGCTTTCTTTTCATCTCAACTCAGCCAAAGGATGGTTGTTTTTTAATGAATGACTTGTAAGCCATCATGGCCATGTATGATCCCTTTACTACTTATAATACCTCTAAAAACACCCAGCATTTGGCCTAAACTCTCCAGATTACAACAATAAAGTAATCAAGTAATAGCTTGCGTATACACGCTAACCTCAGTCGCATTATGTGGCCACTAATCATTGCACCAATTACAATAATTGTTGGTACTGTCTGGTACCCACTAGACTGGTTCAGACTGGTTTCCAGCACATAAATATCCAAAATGGTATTTTAGAATCGCATGTATGTTAAAGCCATGTGAACACTAGTTATAATAACATAGACAATCTGTTCCCCATCCATAAATCACATACTTAACTTTGACACAAAGTTTGCAGCTTTTGAAAGAAGTATGATAAGTATATGATCTTCACAGGGGTAAGGGCATACATGATAAATATTAACAATCTGCTAGTCTTTCAACATGATACATCCTGAAAATAAATTTCCACATTTCATCAGAGCATCAATGTTTTCTCAGCAAATTAGATTTTTGTGCGACAAGCCCAATGGGCACCTCACTTAGAATACCAGAGGAGCCCGTTCTTAAATTAGAGTGACCCCTGGCATTAGGCTATCAGATTTTTTTAAGCACTGGTCAAGGAACTTGCTCTAGAATAAAGGTAATTCTGCAAAATCCCTTTTTCTTTGAATGCCAAAGTCTTCTTTCACACCTTAAGTGGAAGCCCATCACTAAATCTGGTATGGTTTCATGGTCAAGGCCGAAAGTTACTATCCCAAAACCATTTTTCTTCTTTTCTTAGTGACCCTGACCCTGACCTTTGACCCCAAAAATCATTAGGTTTATGTCTTACTGCAAATGCCAACCATCCATAAAATTTGGTAACTGTGGACGATGGGGAATGCAATATATTATGCAGAAGCCATTTTTTTTCCTTCAGTTACAGTGACCTCATTCTTTGGCCATTAAATCAACTTGGTTCTACCTTACCCCAAGGGTAAGCCATCCAACGTTTGTTACTGTCAACAGTGGGGAGGTTGAGTTATTGTGCAGAACCCATTTTTCTACTTTCAGTAACAATGACCTTTGACCCCAAAATCAACAAGGTTCTTTAATATCCCAAGTGAAAAAGACATCTACCAAGTCTGCTGACTCTGGGTGGTGGAGAACTAAAGTTAATGTGCATAAACCATTTTTTTTCTTTAAGTCACAGTGACCTGGACCTTAAAATTTTTAACCCCAATCTTGAGGGAGTTCTTCCTTACTCTGAGTGAGAGCTATTCATAAGGTTTTGTGTAGGCATGTGCTGTATAACTGAAGTTATCATGCAAAATAGAACAATGGACAGAAAAGGTCATAGCATAACATACTCAGTGACAATGACAGTTATAAATAAAAAGGACACAAGTATTTTGGAAACATACATGTACAAATATCAATACATGGTAGATATCGAAAGGAAACTAGTATTTGTATATATGCAATGTTTCCGTTTACCCTCATTTGTGCTTCAGGGACACCCCCAATGTTTAATTTGACCTTCCGTTTTGATACCAAAGTTTGTTTTTTACATGGTTGATATAAAAAAACTGCAGATCAAGAGTTGTAACAATATCTGAAATGCAGCTGCTATATCATAATGATAACAATATGTAGTCAACCAAACACTGTTATGAGAGGAAGATGGTAAAAGTCCTTACATGGACAATATCCCTTGTCAGCATTGGTTCTGCTTTAACAAAGCTCTCCAGAACTTTGAAGAAATCATATGCAGACAAATTAAAAACTTTCAGAATCCATGGAAATGAGAAACTATTCACTTCAGTTCCCACAGAACCATTTGCAGAGTTCCCTGTAAGAAATGATAAATACTATTTAGTTACAGAAATTAGATGAGGAATGCAGACTTAGATTTAGTGAGAAGACAAAAGTGTCTCAATAATATTTACTTATTACAGAAATTAGATGAGGAATGCAGACTTAGATTTAGTGAGAAGATAAAAGTGTCTCAATAATATTTACATGTCTCACTTATTACAGAAATTAGATGAGGAATGCAGACTTAGATTTAGTGAGAAGACAAAAGTGTCTCAATAATATTTACATGTCTCACTTATTACAGAAATAAGATGAGGAATGCAGACTTAGATTTAGTGAGAAGACAAAAGTGTCTCAATAATATTTACAGGTCTCACTTATTACAGAAATTAGATGAGGAATGTAGACTTAGATTTAGTGAGAAGATAAAAGTGTCTCAATAATATTTACATGTCTCACTTATTACAGAAATAGATGAGGAATGTAGACTTAGATTTAGTAAGAAGACAAAAGTGTCTCAATAATATTTACAGGTCTCACTTATTACAGAAATAGATGAGGAATGTAGACTTAGATTTAGTGAGAAGACAAAAGTGTCTCAATAATATTTACATGTCTCACTTATTACAGAAATTAGATGAGGAATGTAGACTTAGATTTAGTAAGAAGACAAAAGTGTCTCAATAATATTTACAGGTCTCACTTATTACAGAAATAAGATGAGGAATGTAGACTTAGATTTAGTAAGAAGACAAAAGTGTCTCAATAATATTTACATGTCTCACTTATTACAGAAATAACATGAGGAATGCAGACTTAGATTTAGTAAGAAGACAAAAGTGTCTCAATAATATTTACAGGTCTCACTTATTACAGAAATAGATGAGGAATGTAGACTTAGATTTAGTAAGAAGACAAAAGTGTCTCAATAATATTTACATGTCTCACTTATTACAGGAACTATAATAATATATGCTTAAGGTGGTAGCAAACTCTGCTAATCAGAAGCAAGATCACCTAATAAATAAGCACATATCTTTTTCATAATCAATATCTTCCATCATCTTGAAAATATAACACTATTTAACAAGTCTGAAAAAATCTATCAGAAATATTCTTTCTAGATTGTTGACAAGCTCAGCCAATCAGATGGAAGGTCACATAACTCTGCATGAATTACACTCATAATCATACTCGACCAAGAGCTTGATGACGTGGGCCTATTTCCAATGATTTAAAACCCTATTTAAAATGCAGTCTCTAGAGTGGTCAAAAAATCTCCATTTGAGATACAAGATCATCTCATAAATATGTAAAGATCTCACTCAAAATAACAAGAGTATTGCAAACAGCACATTATATGTCCCCCACCCAATATTTAACAGTCCAGTCCAGTGTGTGTGTGTGTGTGTGTGTGTGTGTGTGTGTGTGTGTGTGTGTGTGTGTGTGTGTGTGTGTGTGAGATTTGGATTTTTAACGTAGCTTTAAAAAATTATCAGTCATGCTGCTACAATGCCTGCAGTTTGACAGTTTATAGTGATGTCTAGCACCAGGGCATCATGTCACAGACATGGAGCATCAAGTCCCACCCAATCACATTATCCTGACACTGGGCCAACCAGTCCAAGCACCAACTTCTTAATGCTGAGCACCAAGTGAGGCAGCTGCCAGTACCATTTTTTAAAGTCTTTCGTATGACTCAGCTGGGGTTCAAACCCATCACTTCCAGTCCAGTATGTAGATAACTGAAAATCTGTGTGCTGAAACTACTTGGATTTGTCAGTTATAATGACTCTCACTTTGACCTTTGACCCTCAAATCGACAGGTTTTACACCAAGTGAAACCCTTCCTCACTCTGGTCCAAGTCTGTGATGTAGATCATATGTTATTGTGCAGAAACCATTATTCTCTTTCAGTCAAAGTGACATTGACATCTGAACCCAAAATACAACAGGCTTCTTCCATATCACAAGTACAAGTCATAAACAAATATTGGTCCTGATATGTGATGAAAAGGTAATGTGATGATGAACAAATGATTTGTCTTCTATCAATCTCATGGACCACGGCCATTTACCTATTGATAAAAAAATGTATAGGGTTCTTAAGCCATATGCACGCTCTCCACAAAGTCTGCTGACCGTAGATGCTGAAGAGCTCTAGTTATTGTGTAGAAACCATTCTCTTTATCAGTAAGTTCATCTGACCTCTCAAAAACTTTATTTTTTTTTCTTCTTTAAATTGCAGTGACCTTGATCTCTGACCCATATAGAGTTCTTCCTTACACTAAGTGCAAGCCCTCCACAAAGTTTGGTAATCAATACAAGGAGAACTCAGTATTTATGTGGAAATTAGTTTTGTTATTTCAGTGACCTTGACCTTACAACTTTACTCTCTGAAATCAACAGCTCTTCCTTGCCGAAAGTACAGGCCAACTTTAAATGGTAGAGAACTCGAGTTATTTTGAAGAAACTGTTTTTCTTTGTACAGTCAATGTGACCTTGACCTCACACCCTTTGACCCCCACATCAACAGGTTTCTTCCTTATCTCACCTGCAAGCCAACCATTTTACCACAAATGTAAGTCATACACAGTTTCCAACTGTTGATGGTGAAAATTTCAATTTACTGCAGAAGAAACCATCTGTCTTTTTTCAGGCAGTGACCTTAACTTTCACGTTTTTGATCCTGCAATCAACAGGGTTCTTCTGTACCCCAAGTGTGAGCAATCCACAAAGCTTGGTAACTAGCTGATGGATAATCTCAGTTACTGTACAGAAATAAAAACACTGATAACAGATTGATTGATGGATAGGATACTGTGAATCACAAAAGTGTAGACTTTACTTTCATTGTTTATTTGTAAGACTTATAGAATTAACATAATATGGGATATTGTGAATCGGGTCACTCTGGACTACTATTTTTCTATTGGTGTATGACCTATCACAGAATTCATGGATTTACATAGCTGCCAACCCCCAAGTACAAAAATACTGATTGCTTATGACAAAAATACTGATTTTCAGGACCAAATACTGATTTTTAAAAATTTTAATGCATATTAACTACTTACAACATATACAACCATCAGTAAGGTAGGACAGTGCCTTACATAATTATTTAATGTCAAAGATGCATGTGTTGCATACTTGCACCTTCTGGATGGGCACCCTGTTCCATTCGGGTGCTCATTCAGAAGGTGCAAGAGTGCAACACACTCAGACACAGGCTGTTTATAGGAGCCTTTTCCACACCTTATTTTTTTCAATTATTATTGTTTCTAATGTACCAACTGTCATTGCTAATCTCATTTCTGTGTGATTTTCTTACTAAACTGTTTTCATTCTAGCATACGAGTAATCCTTTGCGATTTTACCGTCTGGAAAACGCGTGCAAAATAAATTGCCAGCAACACTAGTAACTGAAAGAGGAAGGTTCATTTCTAAAAGAAATTTAATAAACAGAATTTCAATCAAATTACATCAAGGTTCTCTCTGGTATTTATATACATCCAAGTTCGGGCTGAGCTGTCTATGATGAAACAGCAAGCTAATGTTTTATTAGCTTTTTCGTGTTCTTGTATTTCATGTGCGCCTCCATGCCCAATAGCGAAATCACATTACACAATTTCCAAAACATAAAGTCTTCCCCTTTACTAGATGATTTCACAAATCTAAACAAGACGGCACAATTGTCCTTTCAGTTCTATTTTCTTGTCTTTCCTGGTGAAAATTCTGAATATTCTGCTTTCCTATTCAACATGATTAGAAGTTGATATTACGAAGATGAGACACAGTGGTAGCCATAACTGTTTGCGAAATCCAATATGGCTGATAAAGACAGGCATGGTAGCCTCAATTTCAAATGAACCAATCATATTGTAGAACTGTATTCCTATATACATGCGATACATTTCTATCAGACTGGAACCGAGTGCCCGTTCTGAACTGAAAATTGCATGGAAATTTTTTATTATTTCTTTTAAATCAAAAAAACGTATTTTTGGCAAAAAAGACGTACACCCATATTCAGGTGCAAAATACAGGACAAATACGGAAAAAACAGGACAGTTGGCAGCTATGTATTTATCATATAAATAGAATAAAAACATCAAGCATTATGTGTTCTGTGGATATTATGACGCAAAGACGGACAAAATGGAAGTTGTCATTTTGACATATGCCACTCATTAATAAAATTGTTTTAATTTTACACTGGTTTTGTCTTTATTTCCCACTTCATCTGTGTATCTGTCTGTCAGTCTATCCTGTTTCTTTTTTCAAAGTGAAACTCTTAGTGATTATAAGTCACCCCTTACAGTGAGATCGGATTTTGCAAAGCACACCTTCACTTAATGATGGGTCAAAGAGAAATTAGCTAAAAGGGGAGGGGTCAACTTATAATTATGTCCAATGTTCTCTGCTCATTTTCAAAAAGACATTGGACAATACATGAGAGGTCATGACCTCTTCAATTTAAGAATACTTACATGACACCCCATAAGTCATCAGTATAACCTCAGTGGAGCAGGCTAAAAGGGATCTGTGAAATGTGTCATTGTTCAGAAGATTACTGAAGTCACTTATACCAAGTCTTTCCTTCTCCTGAAAGGAAAACATAATTAGCTACTGAATGCAAAATTGAAGCAAAACAGGACACTGATCAAGAGATTGCTACTACAGTGTTGCAGATCAAAATACATTATTAATCTTCAGGAATAAGCTTGTAATTTAACGTAAATGAGGCATGAAATACAGATTATAATGACTTCATTTTGTGGCAAGGTTGTAATAGTCCGAGACAAACTGTGTGCTAAATAATGAACCAAAACAAATGATTGAATCTGTGGCATAGGATGTGTGTGAAGTGTGAAATACAGATCACAGTTATCTAGTCTCATGATCTGAGTGCAATGCTCAAAGATACACATTCAATCACAAGTTTCACGACTCCAAAATGAAAAAAGGAAACTTTGCACAAATTAAAGTAAACCAAAGCAAGTGAAGTGTAAATTTAGGTGAGTTGATCACAAGTGTGTGTGTGTGTGTAAAGAAAGATGTAAACACGTTCTATTTGAAAGATGTGAAACCAAAACAAAAATGATTCCTCAACTTTTAAATAAGCTCCCCTAATCCCTCACCATTTATTTTAAAACCTAAGATCAACAAAAATGAAAAAACAAATTATTTTGTATTTCATTTCCCCAAAGACCACTGCATCTCTAAACATCTCAAGACAAATCAGAAAACCAAGATGTATCTGTTTATGCCTTACATCTGCATTATTGCCTTGTGGTCCCTATGTTTTGTGACTCAGTCTTGCACATATCCTGTGTCCCAGCCTTAAAATATGCTAACAGCAGAGTATTAAAGTTAACTGTGTTCTCATCTGATTGTGGAAAATGTGACCACAGAACTTTATCAGGCTTAGGAAGCAAGAATTGTTGAGATACAATCAGGGTGTACATTATATAAATGTGTATGTGTATATGTGTGAGCATGCATGCATGTATGTGTGTGTCTGCATTTACACTAGTCAAAGCAAATTCCAACACACATACTAACATCATGGTTAGTCAAATAGCCATCCACTAGTTTCAGCCCTGGAACAAAATCATTTGCACATCCAAAACCACCTCTGCCACAAGCAAAGATATGTTAACCACTTTAAGTATACCCCAAAACTTAGGTTTCTATTTACAATAGCTTAGAAAGGACTTTACAGAACATAGCACAAACACTCTAAGAACATGCAAAACTTGCTGGATCACCTAGTACTTGCATTTTCTTCAAAGAGTGTGACAATGCAAACTCAACAGTCTTATCGCCAAAAATGCTTGCACTCACCATGTTGAGGAGCCCTTCCATAACTCTGTAGTACAATCCTGTTGCCTGTTTGTATCTCTGCTCACCGGTAGACTTGAGACTACTTCCTGCCAATTTCACAAATTCATCCACAAAATTAACCCTAAAGCTGGCTAAATGAGAGCTTACAGAGGCCTCTGGACTGCGGGAACATCTCTAAAATCAAAAGGCAACATATCAGCAATGATCTGTAAAATATCTTGCAACTCCATTTTATAAACAAGAACACACGGGCCAGCATGTCATGCACACGATCAAACCACTACCATACAGCATGTAATCTTGACTCAAAAGTCCAAAGGTACAGTGAACATATTGCAGAAGGAAATGTCTCAGCTTCATAATGTTGATTTTCAAAATATAATGAAAGTCAACAAAAGGCTTAGGAAGTATAAAGGTAAATGAAAAACCTAACCAAACCATTCAGGTACATTTTCTCTGACTCTGAGATCAATGAATAGAAAGCTTATGTCGCAGGATGAATTGTCTTAACATTAAAGAAAATCCATCAAGGTGTTAACGAAATAAATACATGTCATTCATGGCAAAAAAAGCATAATTTGGACATATCAATGTATTGCATGTCAGAATTACAACACGTATGAAAAATATATTCATTTCTGCTACCAACCTGGTTCTGCAGCTGGTTAAAATTCTTGTCACAAAAGGGCAAGATCTATATGATCAGAATCAGAAAAGAAAACAAAATATACTGAAAAATTATTTATATTCAGCACTTGTTTCAACTAGTCTACCTGTGTAACTTTTGCTGAATGATTCTGAACTGGAATTCTGCAATAAGCATGATCATGTTGTGCTCAGTGCTGTAGTGCATTACTCTCATATTGTGAAGTTTGAAAAAATCCATTTGCTCTAAAATTTTCCACCATATAATATCCGTAACTCACACTGCAATGCGTTTCACATAACATCTAGCACCATTTTACAAGCAGACTAGTCTGCTAACTAACCTGCTGATGAATATAATGAATCTGTGAGGAAATGTTCATCTTTGACGAAACCCATCTATTTTCTTGGAAATAGGTCAAATAAATAGGAAATAAGAAAAGTACTCTTATGCTATTCTTACACAGCAGTCTTTTTAAATTTTTAAGAATATTCTCAAATTTATGTAAGTGGAATTGAAGAAATGATAAAAAAAATGACAAAAACAATTTTTTATTGCTTTATTTCTTGTTTTTTTTACACACAAAATAGTTATAATCCATATACATGTGAGCGTAAAATGTAATTTGGTGAGAAAAAGTGTAATGATTAAGTCAAAAGCGTCATGGTTGGCATGTATGAAAATATAAGCAAACAACAATACTAGTCAAACCTTCGCACAAATTTACTGTGATTGTAACCACGAGTTCAAGGTCACAGCAGCAAGGGAGTCACAGAATGAACTGACTTAGCTTGATAATGATTTATAACATTTATGAACCATCAAGGGGTTTTGGAATTATCTGCACATGAAAAAAACGTGATAATAAAACCTTAATGCAAATTCTAATGACTGGGACCTTAATCCCAAGGCAGATGGGGCATGTGAGCATGTCAGAGAAAGCTTCATAATGATTGATGCCAAGTATGATAAAAATCTATCACAGAGTTTAGGAAATATAGCATATAAAAAGTCAGGACCAAAGCCATAACAGATTTTTGACACCATTGATGTTACTGCAGTTGTGACAAAAAAAAAATGACTGCAATGTCCCACTTCCCACTGATGTTGGCTCATCAAAATCTAGAGATATTGCAAGTGGGTGCAAACATATGGGTGCTAACTACAACTTAGCAGGGTCTTTAAGATAGAAAACTGTGTTGGGAAAAGTTTGAAGAATGGGCATTCAGGGTCCATAACTGCTCCAAGCAATGATGTGGAATACAGTGAATGCAAGTCCTTCAAGGTCTTGTCAATGAAAAGTTGCAGATTAAATCTGGTTGAAATCCAACAATCACTGGTAAAGTACTGTTGTAGAAAGCAAAGTCAGTAGGACTGGCAACCTGAGAAACAACTCTTGTAAATGATAAGGAACCCACCCCCCCAATTTTGTGTGTGGTTCCTATTGCACTGGTTTGAAAACTAGGGTAGGTAGGGACAGTTTTCTCTTTATTATTATTAGTATATTTAATGTACTAAGCACTTCAAAGCACTGGGCAAAACTGCTTCAATTAGATGCACAAGTCAATTTCAGAATTGTTGTTATTATTCTCTTTTAATCTTTTTATTTTTGTAACCATGAGGAGAAAACAATGCTAGGGTAAACAATAAGAAACAGGGATGGTCATTCAACCAGAAACACATGCACATTTTTGGGGGCCTATAAGTGGAAAGCTGGAAATACAATTCAATTTCATCAAACTTGTCCAAGATCTCGTCAGTATAGCTATAGGTGGCATAAATGCTGTAAAACATTTCAAGTCAAACTCATCCAAGATCTCATCAATATATATAGGTGGTATAAATGATGTGAAACACTTAAAATCAAACTCATTCAAAATCTCATTAATATGGAGCTGCCTAGGGAATTTGGTTGAAAGCAAATAATCCTTGGTAAAGTGAAACTGCTGAGACAAAAAATTAGAAGGCTGAGAAACGAAGAGCCATACCTCTTCTAAATGAGGACACAATGCTGCAAAGGCCTCATCAATATAAAGGGGCATCACAAATTTGGTCTAAATCCAACAACTCAATAAACTTGTCTTGTGGAAACCAAACTGTTGACTGATGGACTGCAGAACAACATGATTATTATAGGGCTGACATCATTAAGCAGGGTCCTAATTAGAACTGATCTTAATCTCTTTTACAACGCAAAATGTGGGGCCCTAATTAAAACTAATCTTAATATCTTCTACAAGCCAATCACTCGGGCCCTTATTAGAACTGATCTTAATCTTTTCTACAATCAAAACACTGGTCCCCAATTAGAACTGATATTAATCTCTTCTACAGTCAAAACATTGGTCCCTAATTAGAACTGATTTTAATCTCTTAAACAAGCAAATCATTGGGTCCTAATTAGAACTGATCTTAATCTCTTATACATGCACATCATTGGGCCCTAATTAGAACTGATCTTAATCTCTTATACATGCACATCATTGGGCCCTAATTAGAACTTATCTCAATCTCTTATACAAGCAAATCATTGGGCCCTAATTAGAACTGATCTCAATCTCTTATACAAGCAAATCATTGGGCCCTAATTAGAACTGATATGAATCTCTTCTACAAACCAATCATTGGGTTCTAATTAGAACTGATATTAATCTCTTCTACATGCAAATCATGGGGTCTTAATCAGAACTGATCTTAATCTTTTCTACAAGCACAAAGTAGGAACAAAACTAGAACTAAACTTAATCCCTTATACAGCAAAAAGTAGGACCATTAGGTAATCAAACCTTTAAATGACAGCACAAAAATGACCTTGGTAGAGTTGACATATTTAAATCACATTGTAGATGAGATGTTATATCACTGTGGCTAAAATAACAAGAGACAATTTACTACAGTACCTCAAAGAAGCTCTTCAACACAGAACTTGGTTCATCACTTGAGATTGATAATATGTTTTGTAACTGCTGAATGGTTTTCAAGGCAGCCCTAAAAGTAGAAAATACAAAATGGTGTTTCTAAAAAACATAAATCTAATTAAAACATGTTGCAGTCATGTCATTCCTACAGTATGAATTCACTATAATTTGTTAGGTATCAACTTTCAACAATATTTTGTGTATAGAAAAAACAGGAACTCAAATGTCCAACAATCAATGATCCGTCTGTGAATATAATAGGAATTACTTCATCAATGAAGTTAGAAGACAACAACAATGTCATATTCTTTGCAAAAACACAAAAACTGATAACAATTTCTTTTTAAAATTTCATAGTTGGTCTTGAGTTATTGTTAAAGAGTTTATTTTGGCTGCCTCATTGCTCTAATGACCAATATTTTTCTTCTCTCATGCAAGGATGTTGCCTCTATTGCGCCTGCAGTACGCAAAAATATAATTACAGATGATTTTAAACTGAACTGAGTACACCCAAAAATGGCTTACTGAACAGACAGCACTCATCATCAAACAAGACAGAGTTCTGTTTATTGCCCGGCCAACATACCTATATATAGCACAGATGACAACTAGACTTAAATATATTCCCATTGCTGAGTACCTGACAATTTTTGATCACTTTAACAACCCAGTCAACAAAGTATCCACTCATTTAAACATTAGGAGATAGTTACATCCCAGTAAACAATTAATCTGTTCATTTGAACATTAGGAGATGGTTACAACCCAGTCAAAAATGAATCTGTTCATTTGAACATTAGGAATTGTTACAACTCAATCAACAACAAAAAATCATTAATCTGAACAATAGAAAATTGTTACAACCCAATCAACAAAGTATCCATTCCTTTGAACATTAGGAGTGGGTTACAATCTTAAACAAGACTGAGGACTAATCAGTACATAAGGGTCTGGAAGTCTTACTGAACATGTAAACAACCCAAAATGAAAGCATAATTCCAGGATGATAGAATTTCTGACTTTTTAAAGTTATCTTAATTCTTTCCTTGATAGTTAAATACGTAAATTAATGCTTACGAATGAAATATTTCAAAATTCAAGCACTTTTTGAGGACTAATGAGTGTTTCAAACACTTTACCAAAACATTTAGAGCCAACATCAAGCACTTTTCAAGATAATCACTACAACACAAGCAGTTTTCAAGACTGTGTGAGCCCTAGTCCATATATATATGTGCCCATTAATTCCATCATAATAGCCCTATACTTTTCTTGGGGAATCAATAATAAATTATTACTTTAACTTTTTTTAAACATTTAATATGCACACACAACACTTCAAACAAATCCATATAACATTATTCAAGCTATGCATAAATTACTGTAACATGGCATACAGATGCTGCAATTGTAAAACCAAAATAAAATCAATGCTAACTGAAATTGCTGTTTTCAGGGGCTAATTTGCAACAAAAGTGGCAATCAAATGAACACTTAAATGACCAATGTATAAACTGATGAAAGACTAGATGAAGTGACAAAATATAGGGTTGCTAGATGCAGTAAAAAATCGCCAAGGTGTCAAAACTGGGGAACAGTTTGAGTGAACATGAAACCTTAGTTTCTGAACTGGGTGTCAAATTAAAAAGCAGGGGGCCTCTGATACACAAATGAGTGTAAAGGGACACGCTATACCTAAAAACATCTGAGCTGAACATCTACAAGATATAAATGTTTAAATTAATCCGTAATTCTGAAGACTGAGGGGCAAATCCTTTTAGGGGCATATCTATTATTATATATCAACCAGGCTTCAAAATGTGATGAGTGGTCACAAAGCAATGCTAATAAGCAACAAATATGGATATCAAATAATTCCATCATCAGGGGTCGTTATTAAATGACTTAAATGAGACAAAGAAATAAATTGCTTACAATAAACATTGTAAATTTTTTTACAAGCAAAGGCAACAAAAAATATGTTGAATAGTTAAGGAATTTTGTGAATTTAAAATAGCTATTAATAAAGATCCAACACGTATTGAAAATGGCCACAACTCTGTCAAATAAAGCAAAAACTGAAGACACCTCAAAAAGAAGGCAGATCTTGTAACAGACTTAAAGAAATATACTGTTTCCTGGTTATAGATACTAGTTGCTTGTTGTGGACGGATCAAATGCTGGACTAACATATTGATGGAGAAATGGACAAATGGATCAAATGAAGCACAACTGGGACAGAGAGAAATTTAGTTTGCTGTTGCACTATCGCCCACAACCACCAAGCCAAAACTCCAAAATAAAGTTTAACCAATCTATCCATGAAGAAGGTTCAGTGTTACCTGACTGGTGTGTGAAGGGCATGGGAATTCCCTGAACATAGTGGAGACAGAGTCCTGAAAGAAAATAACAACTGTAAAAATCAAAGAATTCAGATTTGTTTCATTCGGTAATGTCCTCTAAAGTTTCATAAAAATAAAATTATTGAAATTTTCCATTCCTGAAGATAAATTTAATCAATAATTATCTTGACCTATGAAATGTTTGCTATGACACTGCAAAAAAGTAACTCAACATTAAAAACATTCTTTTCAAGGATATCAAAAGTAGAGGTACTATACTGATCTAATGAGTTAATAGGACGCCCATGTGGGCCTGAGATCACTCACCTGGGTGACATCATCCTAACAGTCAAATAGAAGACCAACTGGCCAAGAAATCTTGATCAGTAAGGTGCATTCGGTAAAAAATTCATCTCATTCTTTTGATTGCCTATGTAATGAAACCAGTTATTTCAAGGTCTCTCAAATTTTAATATCTTCATACATATTTTGAAAACAAATCAGTGTCATTTGTCCAATATTAAAAGGCCTTTATGCCCAGTTGTTTTTTGTCAGAGCTGGCATAATTCTGTTCAGCCATTTTTCAAGATTAATTTAATGGGTTTTTTTTCTACTTTTGTTGTTGTTGTTGTTGTTGTTGTGGGGCTTAACGCCATTTTTCAGCACACGATAAGCTATACATGGCGGCCAGTATTAATGGTGGAGGAAGAAACCGGGAAATCCACGGAAAGAACCACCGACCCACGAGAAGCTACTGGCAAGCTTTCTCACATATCCACATTCGCTGAATCTTAGACTCGAACCCACGCAGACAGAGGTGAGATAGCAGTGATCTGTAACGGAGAGCGCTTTAGACCACTCGGCCACTCGGGGCCCCTTCTACTTTTGTAATGGCAACAATATTTGATGACTGATCTGCATCGTCTGTACTAAATGGAAAGCCCTTCCTGCCAGGATGCTTTCTCATCAAATTCTGTTCAGCACTTATTGAGATGAAGTTGTTCAAAGGTTTGTCTATTTTTAGTAACAATGGCCTTATTATCATGATGAATTGCCATCATTTGTACAGTTTGAAAGCTCTTCATGCCGGGACAGGGTTCACACAAGTAAAATATGACAAAATTCATGGACTTCTCAAGCACTTTTTGATATCTGTTTGATTTTCAAAAGTCTTATATCTGAATTCACCATAGAAATCTACATTTGGAAGAACCTTCAGTTTGACCTGTAGCTCATAAAACTGCATTTTCCTCTCCCAATAAAGTTCACTAACATAGGTATAATAAACAAAAAGTCAAACTAACAAAACATTTATTTACAAGTTCAACCTCTGTACTTAATTTCTCTTCAGCTCCTTGATGTTAACATCCAGCTTATTGCAAAGAACTTCATAATTCCAAATTTCTCCTTGGCAAGCCCAAAAGTATATAACTCTATTGCACACACAACACAAAGCTTTATGTCTATCCTGGGTCTCCTTAACTCACTTATAGCAGCATATCCATTATAAATCAAAAACACTCTTCCCTTGTAGTTTTTTCATGTAGAAATCAATCACCTTTCTGTTCCATCATATGCTTTTCTTCAAAACAAGGCCATAAGATGCAAGGTAAGAATGAGAAAGCCACCATATTGCTGTTCCTGCAATGCTGCTACATGGAAGTACTGAGTAATCTCCTTTTCCTTAGTTACTAACCAAAACACAGAAGTAAAGGGCACATAGTCAATTGGACATTTTCTGCAATTTTTCTTTTTACAACTTCTTTTTCTCTTTTATTTTCTTAAAATTCAAGCACTGTTAAGGATTTTTGCTCATTTTCAAGCTCTTTATGAAGCACTTTTTCACCCAGACATTAAAAACAAACACTTTTCAAGAGGATCTTCAAAAACTAAGCACTTTTCATAAAGCAGTTGACAATTCAAGTACTTTTCATACCTGTGCAAACCCTGCTGGATCCTTTCTGTCAAATTTGGTTAAATTCTGCTGAACTGTTTTAAAGGAGAAGCTATTTACAGATTTTCCAATTATCAGTAATAGTGTCTATATTTTTGATGGTATATACCAGCTATATAAATTTTTTTAAAAAAAATTTATGCCAGGATGCATTCTTTCAAACTTGGTCAAGTTCTAATAAGCTGAGCTGTTTTAAGTTTTCTTTATATTTTTAAGGATGACCATAGGTGACAGCAAATCAGCTTTATTTATTAATAATGGAAGCCATATTTTCATGTGGATCGGCTTTAAGCCTGAATGATTTGTCACAGTTGGTCTAATTCTGTTGAACAGTTTCTGAGAAGCTGAATATATTATTTTTTTTGTAATAGTGCACATCATGTGTTTTGAGGAACATGACCCCTCCATTGCTCTTCCCAATCTTATTGCTCAAAACAAAGATTTCCAACTGTTTTCTGATCACACTTCTCAATTTTTGTCCCACAAATACTGATATGTTTACAGGATACATCATTTTGATACATGATGTCATGTGTTGTAAATGATTATGTAGTAAATATTTGAGAGTGAATAACTTTCCTCAACACAACCAGGAGTACTGTTCACAGCTCTCCTTCATATTACAAAACACAAGCCATGATAGTGGCTGTATTTTATGAAACTCATCATATCTGGTAATGGTAGCTGTGTTTTATGGCAAACTGTCATCATATTTGGTAATGATAGCTGTGTTTTATGGCAAACTGTCATCATATTTGGTAATGGTAGCTGTATTTTATGGCAAACTGTCATCATATTTGGTAATGGTAGCTGTATTTTATGGTAAATTGTCATCATATTTGCTAATGGTAGCTGTATTTTATGACAAACTGTCATCATATTTGGTAATGGTAGCTGTATTTTATGGCAAATTGTCATCATATTTGTTAATGGTAGCTGTATTTTATGGCAAATTGTAATCATATTTGGTAATGGTAGCTGTATTTTATGGCAAATTGTCGTAATTTGTAAAGAAGTGACAGAGACTCATGCAAGAATGCTACCTGTGAAATTTGGTTCCATTGTATTGATCAGTGTTGAAGAAGAAAATAAAAATGTGTTGATTTGTGATATACAACAGACAAAAGATCATGCCATAAATCCATCTGGCTTTTCAGCCAGGTTAGCTAAAAAATCACATGACAGTTGCTTGTTGATATGCACATCTTCACCTGATAACCATAACAAGTACAAAGGTTCATGGTGATCCAAGACTAGTTGCATTATCAAGATTCAATCGTACGCTACATCCAGCTACATGGCAAAATGGGCAATAACTCTTGCAAATTCAGAGGAACAAAGTAAACAACAAGTGCATCTTTTGATGAATACCATAAGAAATACCAGTGAGAATCCATAAAGAAACTAAGAGACTAGTTGCATTTACAATAATGCGTCATGGACAGGCAGACAGACATGATGATTCCTATATAGCAACCACATCTACATGTCTAAAAAGCAAGGCTATGAATGTACTAAAATATGATTGGGAAACATAACTGTAGTCTTACTGCCAAAGAATCATAAGATAATTTGATTGGCTGATTGAAACATGTTAGGGCTGTTCCAGTAAAATATACTTGGGACCCAGGGAAGGCACTTTTACTGTGGAGTAGTCACTCATAGATACAATTTAGAATTTGGTACTATTTTCACATTTTTTAAAAAGTCCCTTTGCTGCATGCCATGTATGTTTAAATGGAACGGTCCACATTAATTTTCATTAGCTTGGGCGCAAACTGAAAGTACATCGCTGATCACAAACAGAATATGCAAAAACGGTGTCATATTTATTTCTAAAGTAGTGTAGACAGAAAAAAATTTCAAAACTACAGTGTCCCAAAAAATTCTAAAGGAGAATGGTTAATCATCCATGTGGAATACAAATCCCAATGCGGAAGGCTCACAACAGGGGAGGCTAATAAATGATCATGGATTTATGAATTTCCGCAATATTCACTCTTCCAGCATTGTACACTCTGAATCATTGTTTAGTAAAACTAAAACATGCTTTGCTAGTTTGTATCATTAACAATGAACTGAATTATTTCAGCAGACAAGAAAACTGGAAAACCTTGCAGTTAGTCTGACTCCACAAAGACTAATTCAAATCATATACTGCTGGAAAACTGAGTATTATTGTCAAAATTAATAAATCCATGAAGCAAGTGCCTATGACAACATGAATTTAAATTTCTTAATAAACAATACAGAGTAAGGGTATTTGCAACCCATTTACCCCCCCCCACCTCAACTTGTAAGAGTCACTGGGCTGCAATTATTTCTAATGCTATAAATGTGTACACTATGTATAATATATTAAAAAAACTGAATAGTTAAGGACTACAGACTATACCTGGTATTTTCTGGGAAGAGGTGAACATCATGAGATAGCAAGAGAGATTCATCCAATTCCCCCGCTGCCCTGTACTGCACTTGATACAACTGCTTCAATTTGACCAACTGCAATGGAACAGTATTTAAACACATTATTTCAGTCTATTGATAATTTGGTCTGTCAGTTATTTACTGACTTTATCTTTAACATGTTACCCATCCTAATCCCCCATCTACGTCAAGATTCCTACTGAATTGATCAACGGTCCATCACCATCAATTTATATACTAATTACTCCATTACCCTATGTCACAACACTCTCAATTGTTATACTACATATGCTAGTTTTACCCTCTCTCTCAATTTATATACTACTTATACTTTACTTTGTTTCCAAGGTAACATACAAGATATTGAATACAAAAATTGCAAATATCCAAAGACACCTCAACTAAGTTTGAGAATTATGCTCTGAAAACAAACATCTTCATGGGCATACAGACAACTAGTCTAATATGTGTATGAAACTTCATAGTAAACCCTTGAACAGAATGTACATCTGGACTATTAGTCCAATGCGTGTATGAATTTTTACAATGATATCTTGAACAAAATGCAGATCTGGACTACAATTCCAATATGTGTCCAAAGTTTAATAATGACATTTTGAACAAAATATAAATCTGGACCACTAGTCCAATATGTGTATGAGGTTTCATAATAATCCTTTGAACAGAATGTACATATGAACCACTGTCCTGAAGCTTCACAATCATACATTGAACAGTCTGAGAGCAATGCTCCAGAAACAAAAGTGCAGATAATGTCTGCATGGACAACAAAATAGACAAAACCAAAAATTACAGAAACTGACAAATTGGGAATAACCAAAACTGGCACATCTGGACCCACTGACCAATATGTGAACCAAAATTTCGCTCAGATACCTTGAATGGGTGTTGAAGTTTTAACCTGGAAACAAAAGTGTTTACAAACAGACAAAACATAATGGTGAAACCTATTTCCACCATATTACTCATTTGGAGTTTATAATATGATGAAATTTATACCAGTCAAAAAGTAAAGAAAATATAACAATAAAAAAAGATCACCCTAATGATGATGTGATGAAAAGACATCAGTAAAAAAACATGAAATTCAAGCTTTTTTTGTTGCATCAAAGATATACTTATTCATCCAAAATGAGCCATGACATAATTATAATATAAGTTCTTTACTAAATCCATACTTTAACATTTTTAGTAAAAGAAGCTAATTTTACTAACATCTTTAATCTGTATTTAAAAAATGCCACTGGAAGTGCCACAACTTGGTCTGAAAACTTCAACTCAAAACTTGGTAACATTTTCAAAGCAAGTTTACATTAAAGTCAGATTCAGCTGGCACGTGCTAAAGCAGTTCATGTAATTTCTTTAAATTCAATTTTAATGTTCTAAGGGCTATTCCATTTAAAAAACATACATGGTAACCAGGGAAGGCACTTTTTTAAAAATATATGCTAGTGTACGCAGATAACCCAAAGAGTTCATGTGAAAACATTACAAAATTCTAAATGCATCTTTAGGTGACTATTCTATATTGAAAGTGCCTTCCCCGAGTCCCATGTATATTTACTGGAACAGCCCTAATGATGTTTTGTATAGTTTTGTCTATAAATTTTAGTGTTGAAGTAATGTTTGTGTACAGTTGTTCGTGTCTATAAATTTTTATTTTCTAGTAACGTTTTATTTATAGCTGTGTCTATAAAAGGTAATGTTCTAGTAATGTCTGCATAGTTTGTTTGTGTCTATACATTTTAATTTTCCAGTAATGTTTGCATAGTTGCTTGTGTCTATACATTTTAATTTTCTAGTAATGTTTGCATAGTTGTTTGTGTCTATAAATTGTGTGATTTGGATTTATTTTTATGTAGCTTTAACAATTTTTCAGTCATATTGCTACAATGTCTGTAGCGTGACAGTTTATAGTGTTGTCTAGCACTGGGGCATCATGTCACAGACATGTAGCATCATGTCCCACCCAGTCACATTATCCTGATAGCAGGCTGACCAGTCCTAGCACTAACCTCTGAATGCTGAGCGCCAAGCGAGGCACCTGCTAGTACCATTTTTATAAGCCTTTGGTATGACTTGGCTGGGGTTCAAACCCACATCTGAGGCAGACGCTCTAACCGCAAGGTCACTGGAGTGGTCTATACTTGTAATGTTCTGGTAATGTTTGCATAGTTGCTTGTGTCTATATATTTTAATTTTCTAGTAATATTTGCATAATTGTTTGTGTCTATACATTTTAATTTTCTAGTAATGTTTGCATAGTTGCTTGTGTCTATAAATTGTGATATTCTAGTAATGTTTGCATAGCTGCTTGTGTTCATACATTTTAATTTTCTAGTGATGTTTGCATAGTTGCTTGTGTCTATAAATTTTGATATAATAATCTGGATAAGTTAACTGTGTTTATAAATTTTAGTGTTCTAGCAATGGTTATTTTATAGCTGTTTGTGTCTATAAATTGGATTGTTCTAGTAATTTTTACAAAGTTGTTGTGCCTATAAATTTTAATTTTCCAGTAATGTTCTGTATAGTTGTTTTTGTCTAAACATTTACTTTCTAGTCATGTTCTGTATGGTTGTTTGTGTCTATTAATTTCATTTTAAAAAAAATTGAACTGCGTATAATATGAAGAGAAAACAGCTGACAGAAAAATATGAAGTAACCTCCAGAAGTAGATGAGGCAGACTTATCACATTCATGGACAAATTAAGAAAAATCACAAATAACCCAGAAGTCTTTCCTCATGCTTGAATATAAAAAGCAGATAATATGCACCCCCACCCCCAAAATAATTATACAATGTTGCACCTGTTCAGGCCCTTTAAAAACATTTTGAATTTTTTACAGATTAGTCAATTATGTGACACTGCATGTGAAAACATTGTTCTTGGTTGAAAAAGAAAGCTAAAACATATCAAATGCTACCAAACTTGCATGGAACATTTGTTCCTAAATTTTACCCGAGGTCATGCAAGATACTTTGCACTCACAGATCTTGGATTATATTATAACTGTAACCAGGATTTCTGGACCATAAGCAAATAATCTGTTCTTAAAATTTGTTTTCTTTCAGTTGCATCTCCAAACTGTTTCCAAATTAAGCTGCTAATTTCTAATTTGGAACTTGTACTGAAACAAAGTAAATGCAAGGTAAACGTCTAAAAAACCTTACTGAAACACCAGCACGTGATTGAGTAAAAAGTTGCTATTCAACGCCATTAAGTATAAGAGGGAAAGCAAATCACCGACTTTCTCCTGTACTTTTTGGGCCAGAGCATGCGCTTGTAAAAACAACCTGAACCCCTTTGTCTCCCTACAAAACTTTGCAAAAAGGTCAAAACTGACCCACAATCATAGGCTGTATTCCTTTTGCTATCATTTCTTCTTCTGTACAGTAATTTGTATTAAAGCCAAATCAACAAATGATGTTAACTATTAAATTGTTTTACATAATACTTACATTTATCTCAGATCCATTGTGTGGAAGACCCTGGAAGAAAGGCTCTGTGGCATTTTGCATACAGCGAAGCTATGATGTGAATAGAAGATATAAATATCAATTAAACATAAATTACCCACAGAAATAAAATGCTTTTTGTTTAATGCATCCTTAGACTAAACAAAACTAAAAGGAAACTATCCACAAATCAGGAAACCCAGGTAGTAGTAATGATTGTGTTGAAATTCCCAAACCAAAAGAAAGTTATAATAATTTCTGTGTTAAATTACCAAACCCAGGTAGTAAGTTACCAACCCCTATGAGTTGTAATGATTTCTTTGTTGAAGTTACCAACCCCAGATAGCTGTAATAATTTCTGTGTTGATGTCACCAATCTCTAGTATTTGTAACAATTTCTGTTTTAAGTTACCAACCCCTAGTAGTTGGAATGGTAGACTAATAACAGCTGCTAGAAGGAATACTATACTGTTAAAAATTACCTCTTCAACATTTGTATGAAACATTTCAGCAAGTTTTTGTAGGACTGCCACATTCAATCCATTCTGGTCCAAGTTTTCCGTTAACTTCAAGTGAAGAACATCTGAAGCAAAAGGCGGCGACAAAGATTATGGTAGGTAAGTAGGGATGTACATATCTATATCTGTATGTAACTTAATGGCATACCAGCACAATCATGGCTAAATAATACTAAGGTCAAGTTCTAAAAATGTTAAAGCAAAAGTTTCAAAAACATGAACTCTTCAAAATAAAAGCAAACATTGTCCTACATGATAAAAAGGTAAATATGTTAACATATGAAGGTAAAATCTTTAATATGTAACTACTTTACTTCACACTAGACAAAATTCTATCACACAGGGTGGATGTCAATTAACTCAATAAGAATGTGTTTCACCATTAGTAGACACTGACAAGGTATGCACCCTGACCACAGCTCACCCTCAGAATGTTTGATTGGGTCAGGTACGTATCCTATATGTGAAAAGCAGAACATACCAATCCATCTCTGTCATCTGTTCCATTGGAAGGATGCCACTCTAAACTTATGGGCTTGATGTTCTGAAACTGGTGTGTTGAGTTTTTATACCCTATGTTTTGCGAAGTATACAGAACAAACCACATATAAAATACTTGAAATTATGATATGGAATTTTCCAGTCACAAACAGGTGACTGGAGTGCAGCTTTGGCTGCTTTATCTGCCCTTTCACTACCACAATACCAATGTGACCAGACAGCCAACAGCACAGAATACCTTTTCCCAGATTGTATCAGCAAATTATGCTTCTGTATGATCAGGAATATTGTGGGGCTGTTTACAGCATGCTTTTCTCAATCTATCCTATGGAGATTTCAATGATCTTTAACCACTGCAAATTTTAAATTTTTCTTTTGCATTACTCCTTTGGTCATCATTTTAGTGACTTAGGGTGATATTATGTTTTATCTATGAGATACCATTCAGTGAGTCCAGCACATAAAAATGTACAAAATTTGTAATTATTTAATGTTTTCTCAATGCTTGGATCCAACCTTTACTACTGCATGTAAAAATATCTTCTTTTTTTACGATGTTAAATAATCCAACATTTCAAAAGAAAAAAAATCATCCTTAAATAAGTGAAGGGATTCTTAATATGAGAAATACTGGAATATGTTGACTAGAATTCTTAAAGGGAGAAATAATGGAATATATTGACTCGAGTTCTCAATATAAGAAATAATGGAATATGTGGACAAGAATTCTCAATGTGAGAATTCTGGAATATGCAGACTAGTGCAGGCCTGGCATTCCATACTATCCAACATTTTTTTTGTGAACCTCTGCATGTAGCAAAATAAAAGTTAACCTAAAACAAGTAAATAATTAATCATAATAAAATACTGTTAAAATACAAATTTCAAATGTCCTTATGGCTACAGTTTTGACAATATTTTTCAGCTTCCGAGTCAATAAAATTCCAAAAATTAAAGTTTCACTGACCATAAATATCAAATCTTCACAGGAAACCCAACTGTAACCTTGACCTTTGACCAAATGCAACTCTTCCATATTTCCTCAACAACAAAATGCAAGATGTAATAAAAACTCTGGGCTTACAGGAGATCTTGCCAAGTAAACAAAACCTAGCCCAAATCTGGTGTCAAGTAAAGCAGAGAGAAGAAAACCAAAGCTGCCTATTTACATAATGTTAGCAATGGAGATGTTTGTCCAAGACAATTAAAACTACAAATGTGCAGATACAAGACAGATGCCACTGGAAATATGATGCAAATTTAAGTTTTGCACAAATAAAGGGGAAAACTGAACTTGATATAGGTCTTCTTATTGTTAAGCTGTAAAACAAATTTAGTTTCAAATCCTTGAAAAGTTATTGTGCAAAAAATAGAAATTTGCAAAGGACAGGATGGAATGGGACATCGCAGGATGAGATGATGATTGGATAGCAGAGGATGGATGGAATGGAATGGAAGCGTATTGGATGAGATAGGATGGGATACCACAGGATACGATAGGATGTGATTAGCAGTGGATGGAATGGTATGGGATAGCACAGAATGGATGGAATGGGATGGGACATCACAAAATGGGATGGGATGGCACAGGATGAGATGGGAGGGGCAGCACAGGAGGAGATATGATGGGACAGCACTGGACGGAATGGTATGGGACAGCACAGGATGAGATGCAAACAGATAGCATAGCATGGAGTGGGATAGGACATCACAGGATAAGACGAGAGCATAAAAATGTGTACTAATCAGAATAGATGTCAGAGGCTTAAACAGAAATTAAAACCTTTACCAATATCCTAATAGCGTAGCTAAGAAATCTAAATGAAAGATTTTGAAAATCCCGATGTCCAATACCATGATTAAGTCATAGGAATCCAAAAGATCCATGTACACATGACATTAAAATTCATGAATCAAACAAAGAGAGATAATAATCTTCAAAGAAAATTAAAGACTTACAATACAACAAGTAGATACAGAAATCCCAAAATCCTGACATAAGACTCAAAAAGCCACCATGTAGCCTTTGTAATCCAGCCACACAGAGGAATCAGAATCATCCATTCTTTACTTACCAAATGGAGGCTGCAGCTGGAAAGAGGGTATGGATCTCAAAATATATTCCAAACAGCACAACAGCAAATGAATGGCACACACTAACATCTGGTTCTCTGAGAGTAACTTGTCTGCAACAAAAATTAAAATTGTGATTTTCTTTATTTAAGTGGCTTCATTTCCAATCTGCACATATGTATTTCTTCATTTGCAATTTTTTCTCAGTAGTCACTAAAATTTTGCAAATGAAAAATACTGGGTGCATCTAAAAAGAACATATTCTGGGAATTTTTCATTTCATTTCTCACTCTAAATTTTCCTTTGAACTTTCATTCCATTATCTAGGTGTTTTCTATTTCACATCTTTTCTCAAAAGTCTTTCTCCTACAGTTATTCACTGATGAATAAATTCTGTAACAAAAGATAAGATGCCAGGGCACAACATCAAAAATCCTTAAAACATATGGTTTTAGCTTAAATGGGTCAGATTGGTGAGGCATAGGGAGTTCTTCTAACATATGATGAGCAAATAATTTACACTGCTCTCTAGATAGCATGCTCAGACAACTTCCAAAAATTAAAAGTCAACTGTGTTTTTATATGCTGTTAGTAGAAGTGTTTGTTGCAATGTTACATGCTATTAAAAGTAGACCTGCTTTAAATTAATGCTTTATATCTTTTCTATTAAACCAATTAGAGGAGCAGAATTTGAAAAAAAAACTTCAAAGGCATGCAAGTCCTACCTGCATAACAAATATCAGTCATGGTTGTGTGTCGAGTCACCTCATTTCAATTGACTAATCAAACAGTTTTAAATATTATTCTGTAAATAATATCTTTCAAGAATCTAACATTAACCATGCTAACCATTCACAAATATGATCAAGGATAGCAAGGGAACGAACTGAAAGGCACACTTTATGCATGAAAAGCTTAGTTTCATAGACTGAGTTCATTATAGATAAGTGATATAAAGTTTGTAGCCAGCTTAAAATTCCCAAATTTGAACTCTGAGGTTTGCACAAGGATAGCAGAATTTTCACAACTAATTGCAATGAAATCAGTTTCAACACTGTTCTTCATCAAAATAAATGTCCATCTTTTAAGAAAAGAAAACTGTTTAGTTCTTTTCTAAATCAACAATAACATCAAAATGTATCATATTTACATGCAAATATCAGGAATTTAATACTGTTTTCACTGGTACGAATGTGATATGTATTGAAAGTCTTGGAGGAGGGGTCACATTACTAAGTGAAGTGAATGACAAAGCTGCAGAATTTTTTTTAAAACTTTACGTTCTTCTGGTAGAAAATGAAAACAACTTTGCCCTGTGACTTTTCTGATGTGCATTGAGTGAACAGTTTTTGAGATGCTCCCTCATCCTAGCCAGGTAGTTCCAGTTTTGTGTTGTAGCTCATGGCTAAATGTAGGCATCAAGCCATCAAATAGCTGGTGTTGATATCAATTGGGCTAACAAACTCTTGCACATTCACAGGCACTCGTTTTGATAGCTGATTGACCATTAACCCTTTCTGAAGTAAGTCAGGAGCTATCACCCCCAGATTTCCGCAAGTTATTATTTGACGATAAAAACATACAAACATGTGTTTCAAAACTTAAACAATAGTATGCAAATATCAATTTGTTTTAAGAATAAAATCTGTGATCTGAAGATTTTAAGTGCCATATGTGCATTATTTTCTTCATAAAATCAGTTTGAAACCTTAAGTCAACCTGTCATACGGATATAATGGATGACATCACTGTGGAAAGTACCACTTTATTAGATATCTGTGTTCATAAACCATTGGGCAAATATTTTAAGGAAATATTCAAATCATAGAAAGCAAAGTCTAAATTTTACGTTATAATCAACTAGGTAAGTCAGAAATGTATGGGACAACACTATGATGTTGAATCCAAGAAGCGCTATAAGGTCAGTTATTTTCTGAGTACACTTGTTTCTGTGAAAATATGGGGAAAAAAGCAGCGAAGCAAATACTATTTAACCAATGCCTGATGTTACTACATGTATGTAGACAAAAAATAAAACCACAATCTTGCAATCCGATCAATGGACTCTTATAACAAAGCTATGAAGTGACTGGTTACATGAAAACCCCTGTATCTTACAATAGATGCACTCAGATGGTGGCTGTTTTAATTCGGTTGGAAAGAAGTGTTTAGTTCATTCAAATATCAACTTTAATGCTTCAGTGTACTGTCTATGAATAGTTACGGTAATGATCTATCGGCAACAAAAAAATTAGAGTCAACGTATAAAGAGAGTTATGCATGTGCTTTCACTTACATGTTATAAGGGTTGTTTCAAACAAGTTTAGAAATCTTTTCAACTCCCAGTTTACAGTGAATTTTCATAAAGTAATTAAAATAATCACTGTTTAAGGGTATTTGATTAAGAATTTTTATTAACTTGTAATTACAATACTGTAATCAAGTTACCTCTATCAGTCAAAATTTTTTACAATATATAGCTTTAAAGTTATATGGCATATGAATATAATTTTTATACACACTTCACTTCTCCCTAAAGTTCAATTCTACCATGACCACTGTTGTAGTCATGTTGTTAACAATCTTTCAAAGATTGGTCATCTTGAAAATAAAGGTAAGGTACACATAAAAGTAAACAACTTCATTAGAAAAAATAGCTATTTATTAACAATTATACCCAAGATGAATATAAAATGAGGGTTCAACAGTTCTGATCTCCCCACTCCACCCCCAATAATTCTCTCTCTTCACACTGTTGATATCCATTTTTTTTCTTCAGAGGTAACTTGCACCCTTTCTTGTGCTGCAGTCTGTTCTTGGTCTTATGTGTAAGTTATCAATAGGGAGGTGTATCTGAAGAAAAACAACCAGCTTTTTTGTACCAATGCCTAATTCATCACAAAAAAATTTTAAAATTAAGTTAAAACTGTACCTTTAGCATAAATAAAAAGAATCCAGCAAAGTTCTTTCTTAACATCAGCACTTTCTATTTGAGAGAAAGGCACAGAATCATCAGGCCTGAAAAAATAATAACAATAAGAAAGAAATTTAAAGTAAATTAAGTTTCTTCAATAATACTTACATGATCACATCAGAATAATTTTCTTTCCTGTCTTTTAATCTAGCCTTCAGAGAATGACGAAAAACGTCCTTCTGCCTCTTTTTATATATATATATATATATATATATATATATATATATATATATATATATATACATATATATATATATATATAGCCTAAGGAAAACAATGTTTACAGGTTAATTCCCCTTTCTACCCACAAGGCAGATACCATCACAAATGGATGTACCAATTTCTACTTGAACAAAAGTTCAAAGGAAATTGTGGGAAATGGGGGGGGGGGTTATTTTTAATATGAAGGGTAAGAATTATCCGAGAAACTTTATTTATAAAAAAATTATCTTTCTCCATCAAATACACTACCAGATCACATTACATCAGGAGAAGAGTTAAGCTCACTAAGGGAATAAATGCTCTACTACAAGAATGAATATTTCATAATGTTAGTTTAGCACAACAGGAGACAATTTGTTTATAAACATGTCAGGGAGATCCCAGTGGAATTCCACACTTGATTATTGTCTCACCATCAAAAGCTTCCCAGGCAAATCCTGCAAAAGTGGCATAATTCATGTCTGGGTCTAAGACTGCTTACATGAATGAGGAGTGCTCCCTAACTGTGCAGAGACCATTAACCCAACAATATTTAGTTTTTTCCTTGGCAAGGCCATGTCATGCAAATGAAAGCTAGAGACATTTCGTTCAAGGCTAGGATCATGGGAGTCACTCATATTTTTAAGCTGAAATCTTTATCAATGTACCTAATCTGACAAGAATTAAAGAGTACACTGATTTAATAACTTCCTTTAGCTAAACAGTCAGTGCTTGTGGGGTTAGGTGAGGTAATAATAGTTTTCTAAAGTTGATGCGGATATTGTCCATGCAACTTAGGTAATATCTGTGGGTACACAGAGGCTTCTGCAGCATAGCTTCTCTTGACATATCAATCAGAGAAGAGTGCGCAAACAGTTAATGTCGGTTGACAAGTGATAAAAACCTGTTTTTAGGAAGGAAACCAGGTTGCATGATTCGTACGAAAGATTGTAACAAACGAATGAATTGCACATAGTTCAGATCTGCTAAATGTGGTATGTAGGGGGTGAAAACAGTGGCTTACACTTAGTTGAGTTTGGCCATGCCAAAACCCTGTACAGATTCCATAGGGAATAATGTGAGTGAATGTAGTCTGGATATGTCAGAATTGGACTTCCAAGTTGGAGATTACCTTGTTGCAGCCAAAATCCATGTAAGTCTGAACATGTCTGTGGTCAAGGAATAGTGTCCCTTTATCATGAAAGGGGATAACTTCTTGTCTTCAAAAAGAAAGAAGTTTGCTGTCAGGGAATGGGTGCTGACAGTGGTGTGACATCAATGATGTGATACTAGTCATTGATAACAGGATTTAGTCTTGCATCTCCTCACAGTGAAGGATCTTCAGTTGTTGTGATCCTCTCCATAACTGAAGCTCCAAACTCCTTTTCAATCAGGACATCCCTGAAATGAGCCAGGAGTGAAGGAAGAGTTTCTCCAGACAAGGATGGATTAGTAGCAATCTCAACTACTTGAGCCGAGTAGAGGTCACTATGGTTCACTGCAGCATGCCTGCAACAGAAGATAGACAATTAACCACTGTAATCATACATACTCGTTCATACGGTTGGTCTGGTTGGTCAGCAGTCAGAACAACATGCCAAAGACAATATATGCCTTGTGGTCAGGGTGATGGTAGTACATTTTTCAAATTACACACCTTCAAGTGTAGCTTGGTTTTTTCAAATATATTTTCTTCCACAGATGGGGTAGATGATACCTGTACACACTAATGTCTCAGATGCTGGGACAAGTTTGACCACAAACCATCATGCCTTAGGATTATACAGACTGCAAACCCTCATGCCAATTAGAATTGGAATGGTCTAATTCACTGAGTCATCAAGCCTGCAGGGTCATGGGATTGCAATATATAAACACCATTTCGCCTAACTAACCTATCGAGAACAAAGCTTTTCAAGTCATACTGATTATATGTGACCCTGATGCTTGGATGTCATCGCCTGTGCTTTCTGATGTATTCATGGATACAGTATCATGTTCTGAAATGTTTCTGAATTTGCAAGGGGTGTGATGGAGAGGGCATCTCAACATCACCCATGGGATTAATCAATGATATTCTGGCAGTGTAAGTCTTCATATAGGGTGGAGAGGCCATCTCGACATCACCCAATGATTCTATTGTATTCAGAGATAGAGTATGTTCTGGAACTGTTTCTGCATGTGCATGTGGGCATGCTTATTTCTGCAGCCCTCGAACAAAAGTTCACAGGTGTTTACCAACAAGTAATTGTAAGCATGGACTTGTCTTGTGCCCATCCCCGAGGACCTTCAATTGTTTACACTTCTTGTAATTGGTTGTCATCTCTGTAATGAAGTTTCGAAACAAAGAAATGCATATAATATACATAATTTGAAATAGTGAAAACTGTGTTATCAAAACAAAGTAGAAGTGCAATAGTTTATCAATACAGTGCCCAAAGATTTCACCAATTAAACTGAATGTTGCCAATCAAAATCACTAATGAATGGTACAATTATTAAAGAAATATTAATAAATTCACCGGAATTAACAACAGTGTTGTACAAAACACATAAAACATTTTGACTTAATACACCATTGAAATAAAAGATGGAATTTAAGTATAAGATAAAATGGATTCCAAAGAGGACATCTTTACAGCATGACAGTGAAAATAAAAACGGATACATTTAGGTATAACAGTAACCACCTAGATGGTAGAAAGGGGTAGTTAACCTGTAAGAGTTACTTCCCTGCATCAACATAATAGACCAACAAATGTTTTCATCTGGATTTGGAGGTACCAGAGAAAGTTTTCCTGATGGAACATGTATCAAATATATTACCTGATCACATTACATCAGGATACCCTTCTATGAGACCACCTGTCTTAAGACTTTTATTTGCTGGCAGATAGCATGGTCTCTCAGTACAAACTTCTCTGCAGGACTTAAAAAAGATTATGTTGCCAATCTTCAATTCAGCAGTATCATGTTGAGGAAATGGGAACTAACATTTGGACAAAATATCTGTACTGTTTGCATTTGATGATCAAGAGAACCAGGTGTGTGTGTGTGTATGTGTGTGTGTGTGATATTTGAATTTTTGACGTAGCTGTAACAATTTTTCAGTGATATCACTACGATGTCTGCAGTATGACAGTTTATAGAGGTGTCTAGCACTGAGGCAACACTAACCTCTTAATGCTGAGCACCTAGCGAGGCAGCTGTTAGTACCATTTTTATAAGTCTTTGGTATGTTGGAATTAAACACAAAATTTGTTCTCTGTGCTATGTTTCACTGACGGGCTCCAGTCCAACATACTTATCCGACCTCACCCATGTGTACACACCAGCAAGATACTTACGCTCCTCTTCTGACACTTGTATTCTCATTATTCCCACTATGAAAATGAAGTCATATGGACAACGTTCTTTTGCATACCAGGGCCTAGCAACGTGGAATGAATTGACCACTGAACTTAGACACAAAGACATAGTGATCTCATTCAAGAGCGCTCTTAAAACTCACCTATTTAAACTGCAAGAACAGACTTAAAGACCTAATAATGTTTCCTTACCTTAAATATTTTCAGCATGTTTTCTGTTTTCTAATTTCATGGTGTTTGTTTTTATTTTTGTAATCATATCATTATATATGTTTCTGAAGTGTTGTCAAATGTTGTAAAGTGCTTAGAGCTTCTAAAGATTAGGCACTATACAAAGTCCTCCTCATTATTATTATTATTATGTCATGTGAAACTAATGCAATGGTTCAGAAAATCTTTTTCCAACCATAGTGACCTTGACCTTTGACCCACAAATCATCAGGCTTTGTTTTTACCCTAAGTGCAACCCATTCATAAAGTTTAAAAATGGGAGATGGTGAATTAAAGTTATTGGTTAGAAACCATTCTTTTAGTCACACTGACCTTGACCTGAGATATTTTGAACCTGAAGTTGATAAGGTTCTTCCATACCTGAAATGCAAGACATGGAGCTAACTCAAGTTATAGAAACCGTTCTTCTTTCAGCCACAGTGACCATTATGTATAACTTATTGACCCTGAAATTGTCAGGTTCTTCTTTAAGTAAAGTACAAGCCATCCACAAAGTTTGGTAATTGCAGATGGTAGAGAACTCAAATCATTGTGTGCAAACAATTTTTCTTTACTCAGGCAAAAAGACTTTGACCACTGAATGTTCAACTCTGAAATCAACAGGGTTCTTCCTGAACCCAACTGCAAGTGATTAACCAAGCTTTATAACTGCTGATATGGAGTTTGTCCAGAAACAAAACTGGTAACAAATGGACAGACAGAAGAACATCATAACATAACATGTTCTGCCTAATGGTGGGCTGATCATTACCGACATAAATAAAGATCACTTAATTTTAGTTTTCAAATATTAACAAAGTTTACTGGCTTCATGTGTTAGTGAATGTGTCTTAATGTATGATCATATAAATGCTACACACTGGTGCAAGTTTGTAGTATCATTTTTTTCGAACTGTTTACTGATCAAGTTAAGATACTTTATGGAAAGGACTACTGTTCTTTGTCTCTAAAATCAATAATCTGATTCAGTCTGTATTTTCTAGGAGAAAATGAAAACAGTGTTTTAAAAAATTAAAGCAGTAACTGGCTACGTTTAGCTGATCACAATTATATCAAGCCTAGCAAAATTACAGATTAAGATACTTTTTGACTTGGACATAAATAATTTTCAGGTTAGGCATTATTTGGGTCACTATTACTATGCTAAACTGCATCATGATGAATATATATAGAACAGCAGTAAATAACATGCAAGGAAAAATGAATACTATGTATTGGCATTGACAGAGCATGGTTGACTGAGAACAATGACTAATGTGTCTCTAAGTCCTTGATCTTCACACTTACCATGACTTACCATGTCCTTTGTATCCCCAAATCTATTTCTTTTCAACCCTAGGTGCAAGCCATCCACAAACTTTGGTCAAGGAACTTAATCTAAAACAAATGTTACTGTGAAAAACCCATTTTTCTTTGAGTTGCAATGACTTTGACCTCTGAACACTAAATCAATAGTCCTCTTTCATATTTAGTGCAAGCCCTCAACAAACTTTAGCCGAGGATATGTGGTTTAGAACTAAACTTCTACAACAAACATTGGACTTCTTTCAGTCAGCAGCATTTACCTTTGACCTTCAGACCCCACAATCAATAGGCTTCTTCTTCAAAGAGTAAGCCATTCAAATCTTTAGTCATGGTAAATGGTCAAGAGTTTAAGTTTTGTGCATAAACTGCTTTTCATCTTTCAGTTCAAGTAAATTTCACCTCAAACATTCTTCAATCAATGACCCTGACAATGGACCTTTTGCAGATCTGTCAACCCTGATGAGACTGTGTCAGTAAGGAAGTTCTTTTTTTTTCCCTGTAAGTTTGACCAGTTTTCAGCAAGATGAAACAAAATATCATAAACTCCTATTGTAAAACTGGAAAACATATTTAGAAGTTCAGTATCTGAAACACACAGCGGCAGCAAACATTAGGTTCAACTGAAAAGTTTGCAAAGTACATGTAGACCTTATTTACCACTAGTACAGTTGCACAAACTTCAGTTCCAAAAACCCTATGCAATCTCTCAATCTGTTGTACTTCTTGAATTTTTTCCATTTCACATGACGATGGCAATCATATCTCCCACAACAAGACATACCAAATTGACACCAATAAATATAACTGTGTCCCTTCCTGTTTTAATTTATAAGAATCTGAATATTCCTTTTTATTCTTCTGTGCTAACACTTTTTAAGAGCCTTACTTTCCCTTTCATCTTCAATATAAGCATCGCTTGCTTGATGCCACTGTTTAAAAATTCTACATCAACAGTCTGATTATGCAGACACTTTGCATGAAAGAATATATGCAGTTTAAAGCATCTGAGATACTGCTATAATGTTATTCTTGTTCCCTAACTAACACTACTAATTGAAACATGAAACCAAGATCCAAATCAAACACGGATGAACGAATTATCTGGAATCTTTTGGCAACAATCATTTTTCTGTAGCTTTTGCTCTTTTTTTTTTTTCATAAGTCAGTATTTTAAGGGTCATATTCATAAGACCTAAGGCAAAATCGTAAGGGTCAGCAGGCTTGTTGTTGTTGTTGTTGTTATAGGGTTTAACACCATTTTTCAGCACAAGATAGGCTATACATGGCAGCCAGTATAAATGGTGGAGGAAAAACCTGGGAAAACCCCAGAAAGAACCACCGACCCATGAGAAGTTACCAGCAAGCTTCCTCACATACCCACATAGACCGAACCCATGACTCGAACCCATGCAGACAGGTGAGATGGCAGTGATCCGTAACAGTGAGCGCTTTAGACCACTCGGCCACTCGGGGCCCCTTTTTCTGGCTTGCTTTCAACCCCTAAATCAACAGACTCTGTCCAGACCCCAAGTGCAAACCATCCACAAAGATTGGTCCAGATCTGAAATGGACAGCTTACTGTTATCAAGAGGAAACCATCTCTCTTCTTTAAGTCACTGGCTTGGCCGTGAACCTTTTGACTCCAAAATCAACTTCTTTATTACCCCAAGTGCAAGCCAATTACAAGGCCTGGCAATGGTTGAATGTGTAAAACTAAAGTAAAATTCTGTTTTAAGAAAAAGGAAATAGATGGTTCTAGATACAGATGGATGGACATCACAACATTATATGATGTCTTTGGGCAGGCACATAAAATAGTACATATTTAAATAGATTATACATCTATGAATGGTAATAATACATTGCCTTATCAAATTCTAGTGTACTCTGTAAATTCACAACTTTGTGTCAAACATTGGTGAGAAAAAGGTACAAATACATACATTTCAACTCCACTCATCCTTTCTTCTCTGAATATCTTGTTCCATTCTCTGAAAAATTTGTATAAGATAATTTTCAACAAACCAACATTAAACAACCAAAAGTACACATTCAACACCAATTTGATACAGTGGTCTCCCTTTTATATGGCCACCCCATTTACAGCAGAAAAGTGACCTTATAAGAGGAGTGGCCTTTCCTTGTCACAACTGTATGTAATAATTACATATAAAATATAAAAGACATTAAACAAATTTAAATGATTAATATACATGTATTCATTTAAAAATAAAAGGCATATTATGCGATCAGTGTGATAATACTTAAACCAATGTTATTTAAAATAAAAACAAATAATCAACAACTTAATTCCAAAGAACCTTGTCAATAAAATCTGGGCACAAGCATCTATCTGTAACTAACATTGTTTGACCATTCCAATTTTCCCACTTCTACAAAAGGTGTAACTGACTCTGTTTATCTAAATTTGTCTGACACTAAATTTCTCATCAGTGATCTAAGGACTCTCCCTCTTTTCTTTTAGTCAAATTATTTTCGCTTTCTTTGTAAACTGAGAATGTCTGATGACATTTTGTACAATTTGCAGCAGCTCATTCCTTCTTTAGCAATCTGTAGTTATTATACACAATGTTCACTGTCTACAAAGGTAGCTTGTCATATGATCGACTGGTTTTTGAGTCTTGTACACTTTCAAGTACATTTTGTAGTCTATGAGAAATAATCAACAATGGCTAAGATACCATTGTTACTTTATTGTGACCAGATGTCATGCTGATTTAAGTAGAACAATGCTACACTTCACAGCAGTTAGCGTTTGTCATCTTGATAATTATAAGTGGTCATAATAAGCCAGTAATTATGAAGGTGACAAAACCTAACATCTAGCAAGCACACATTAGTAAGGATAGTCAGATTACTTACCTCTCTGTATGTATTAAAGTTACCATACATCCTCACTTTGAAGTAGAGTCAAACTGCAAACAACAAAAATCCAGATCTGCCATAGAATAATGCGCCTGCAGATCTGGGTCTATGTTGTTCATTCTACTAATTACTCCTAACAAACTGCACAGATTCAGCTCTGTCTATGCATTATATGATGGCAGATCTGGGTCTGTGCAGTTCTGAGTTGGATTCTTCATTCAAGTGAGTATATACGGCAGCTATCAACATGTTGGAACAACTGTCAATGTGTTGAATTTAGAAAACAATGAATACTGTTATATTTTTATCTCTAAAAAAACCCAATTATGTGACTATACAGGAAGGTTGTTAAGTTTCTGCACTGAATATGAACATGACTGTCATGCTGCAGAGGTGACCAACATAAGGAAACTTTTGAACAACAACTTGTCATGTCATGGATGGGATGGGGGACCACTTGTATCAGGTTCAATTTGCCATATATTTGTAAACTGAATATGGTATAACAAGTTGTGAAAAAAGAAAACATTGATAAATATGATTTTGAAACATCCCCAAAATTTATAATTTATTATTCATGATCCATAATATAGATTTTCACCCAAGAATACTAATATTTTATTCCGCTCAACTGCTTTTTAAAATTAATTATTAACTGACAACAAGCAGACTTAATACCAAAAAACTACATAACTGGCTGGCACTTCCAGTTAGTTTAATGGTGAAGTTGTATTTGATAGGTCCCCAAACATGTCTCCAAGGTTGATAATACAAGCTAGTTGTTGTTGCTAATATGGAGGGAGGGGGGTATATTCGTGAATACCTGACACATTGTTTTTCATATGGTCTGATCCACTTACACCCTCTGATACAATATAGTTACAAACCACACTGATTCAAGTCTGTAGAACTGACCCAGGGATAATAATCCAAATATAAGGTTTTTGATAATGCTAGGAGACAGGCTTACAGACCTCTTTTGTTTCAAGATTTGTGACTATGGCATGTTTCAACAACAAGACAAGCATAACTACCATACAAATCCATAAGATAATTATGGACATGCTGTCCAATGTCTGACATAAGAAGCTGGCCTATGGTCATTTCACAGCTTTGAGCTCCTCTGTCAGATATGTCTGGTATATGCAGCAATGTTAGGATCTCTGGTTTAATCATGAAATTTTGATATTAAAAATTCCATATTTAAAATGCCTACCACAGATCTGATGACTGCATCTTCATCGTATTTCTAATAATAACACCAACAGCATTCCATCATGAATCCAAATATCCAGACCCTACACTTTTCTGTAGACAGGGCTTCCCTTATCAGCCAGGAGCCCAGTGATTTAACTGGCTACTTTTACTTGACACTTGGCTACTTTAAAAAAAAAAAAAAACTATCCCCATTTTGGGAGGTCTCCAAAACCCCCACCTACTTCGACAACTCACCCTCCAACTTTAAATCTAATGGAAAGCCCTGCTTACACCATATTTTCAAAATTTTCAAATTCAGTATTAACTTTTAATAGAAGCTATAGCACTTTGTCTCAGCATTTTTGGAAATTTCAACTCTGATTTAAATTCTTATTCTTAAAAATATTAAAACTAACTTTTAAATGTGACTATATAGCATGTGCTGACAGTGCTAAATCAGTGCTGACAGTGCCAACCAACTAAACAGCTAAATTACAAATATACATCCCTACCAAGCAAGCAACCAAACTACCTATATAACTAGCTGGTTTGACAGGGCCAAAAAGACATAACAACAACAAAAAATGAACATTCTTTTCATATTTCTATATCAATATAGAACTACAAGTACAATTAGGAGTTAATAAAAAGCAGAATATTGATTTGTAATTTTTTTTTAAAATCATTGTTCTTGACAACTGCTGACAAAGCTAAACCCAGTAAGTCTGGTTTTATTGGGTGAAACTGAGGTTTTGTGCAACTTTAGATGACAACCAGTAATACACACCAATTCATGCATCAGCTATTACCTTGATGTTGATTAGCAAATACAGGTAAAGCCTCACATGAAAAGCATGCATCATGCAGTACACTTATCTAAGTCCTATACTGACCCACATGTACAATACAAAGTTACCTGCTGATGATAACCTATCAATGTACAATGTACAGCATTAATCTGCAAAGCTCACTATTAAAAATATTTTCTCCTACTTTGAACTGTACTGGTCAGGAACAACTGAGTGGGTTAGGATGCATACAATATGGAAGAATCCATATAGACATCAATATAAATTAATCCATGCTTGTAAAGCATAAAAAGTTGGTCACAGTATCCTTCTTTGCTTGTAATGGTATAGCATTAACAGGTGTATCGAATTACCAAATTTCATGATTGAACATAAAATTCCTCCAATAAATAAACTTTACACACAACAAATTTCAACAAAATCACCAAGACTGGAAATATAGGACACACTGAGCTCTTTCTGCAATAAGGTTGTAGCATTTGTCAAGATGCATCCACTTGTCCAGTTTCATGATTCTAGAAAGGATGCCAAATGCTTGTGTATCCATGATTAAATACAACAACTATTGGTAGCGATTAGCATCATTTGCTGTACCAGAGTGGTGCTATCACTGATGTATCAATTTCATGACTGTAGCATGAACAGTGCCTGAGAAAAAACATCAAACAAAATTTTTCCTCACCAAATTTCACGATATTAGACAGGACAAGGCATGAAAATGTTCATATGACACACTTTGCTGTAACATGAATTCTAATATAACATGTTGTCTCCCAAAATGTTACAGCATTAATTACACCATAATTTCACCATTTCTTGAATCAACCACATTTTCTGTGAAATTTCATTTCCACTGTTATTATTCAGTCAGGCACTTGGTTAAATTATTGAAAGAAGCTGATAAATGCCAATCTAATTGTTACTGAATCATTAACAATAAAGCAATCAAATCTTCTTTGTGTTTGCATTTATGTCTTTAATGCATCTTTTGTTTCATTATTGCTCAATCCTGGGTAAACAAATAGCCAACCAATTCTTTCCCAATCAAGTGGGATACACAATCATGCACCAAATATATACCACAGGTATTTCAAAATTAAAAATTCACCTGAATTTATACAAGAATTAATTTCTCTACATAATTAATTAATATATGAATTAATTTCTCTACATAATTAAATAATTGCTCATCAGCAGTCTCACTGCTCAAAATTGCTTAAATTACTGGGCACCACTTACATAAACATTTTTAAAATGTCAATAAAACAATCACATGGTTTGGCGATGTTGCCATACATCATACAATCAACTGACCAGTGAATAATATTGTCCATTCAAAACTGATACAGTGACAGCACACTTTGTGTTCAATTCAAGTTTGTAAAGTTTATTTGAACCTTAATTGCCTCCAGTAGTTTCACAAAGTGTACTCATCAAGATGTATCCCATCACCAAATTTCATGAAATCTAGATATAACACACACACACACACATATACAAGCTGTAAATAGGTAAAGAGCAATTTAATCATGACCTAAATATTTACCCATCAACCTCCTGAGATGAAAAAAATTGAAAGGCCAGACCAATAAAAACCTTACAAAGACCAAAAAGACCTTAAAAAAAAAAACCATATTCATACATTATATAAGATCAACAGCTTTAAAACAGCAAATGCAATAAACGAACTAATTTTACACACAGTTACATAATTATTTACATCTCTGAAACTTTGTTTTATTTTTTTTTATTTTGAGTGTGTTGTAACACACACACATTATTATATGCAACACATGCACTTTTCAAAATGTAATCAGGGGTTTTTAAGTCTCTGCAGCAGGTGTCAGTGTTTATTTTACACTGTAAAAATGATGTTAGTGTGTCTGCATTCACAGACTTCTACAATCTGTATGGATTTTTTCATCATAGAAAAAGATCTCTAACTGTCTGCATTGTTGTGAGGCAAGGTAAGTAGTCACTGATTAACTAATTTCAGATCTGGGAAGCGGATGCCACCAGTACTAATTGTCTGGCTTATAATATCCAGCCGGTAGCTACAAAAGCTCCTTTTCAGGCCATCGTCTGTTAATACAGGCACACACTCATCAGGCAGCATGCAATAATCCTCAAACTCATTTTTAAGCGCTTCATGATCCAGACGTGAAGCAACTCAAAAACGAAAGTGTCACTACTAGTATATAAAAAAAAGATGTACAAGGTATTTTGAAAAACGGATTTTCAAGGTGCAATATTAACTTCTTTGGATTTATCATGGTCTCATTATTACATATTTATATTTTTCCCCCATAAACCCTTAGTCCTACAATGTAAGACCTCAACCTGATATTTATTTTTTGGGCATCGAAGTCTTACTGCCCAATGACGGAACTGTGTAGCGTGTTCTGATGCTGATTAACCTCAGAACGATAAGTCAAATTTTCAGGAATATCTCACACACTTGGCATTCCATATTGGCGCTTTTCTACAAATTAAAGTTATAACGTTTTAGTCAGACTTAACTTAAACTTATGTCTTTTTCCTAATAAATTCAAATTCCCACACAAGCAAATGGACATGTTTTCAAGTTTCATTGGCCTACACATCAGTGGGCTGGATTGTGATGGAAGTCAAGAATACCAAATTCAGTTAAAAGGATCATAAGAATCTTGAATGAAATGAAGCTATCTAAACACTTTCTTCAATATTAATGTATTTTTATTCGTTTTGTTAAAGATGGATAAAACTTAAACCGATTTCAGCATTCCAGGCTTCCATCACTTTCCAAAGCATATTAGAGTTATCCCCACGCTGCTTGCGCATGGCTAAAAAACATTCTGGATTGTGCTTGATTTTAAATAAAATTATGTCCAGACACCAGGATTAACAAAAAATATTTTATAAGAAAAAACCATACAAAACAGTTGTACGACCATACACTGACGAAAATGAAAAGAAAAAAAGCATACAAATTATGGGTAACCCATACAAGCTGACAGGTATGTAAATGCAACAACCTGAACCAGTAAAATATGAAATGTAGATCACTGTGACCTTTAGTTGCAAGGATGCAGTACTAAAAGAGACATACAATCAGGTAGCCTGCTGATTCTACCATTAGCAGTGCTTAAAATATAAGCTTCAAACACAAGATATTTAACCAACATCTCTGAAACATTTACTATGGGTCAGTGTGACTACTTTTGTAAGCTGTGTGTAGTAATTAATCATCAGGATGCATCCATTCACCCCATTTCATGATTTCACATATAACAATATTTATAAATCCTGACCAAATGCAAATAATTAACATAGAATTACAACTAATGTACCATACATTCACCTAATTAATCCTTAACACACCCACTTTAATTAATGTCCCATCCCCTTTCTTAGCAACAGAAAATTTAAAACTTACCAAGAATTATCACCATTCTGTAATCACACTGTTACAATATAAGTCACATGCACACATGTAGTGTTTAACATGATGCAACAGCTGGGCGGTAAGTTCAAAGACTTACAAGTCCTACTTCAACCAGCTGCTGAATGGGACAATGAGTTTCTTGATCATTTTAACTTTGCTGATATTTATGATGGCTGAATTCAGTGGCAGAAAGTCCCCCAGATGTACATGTGGTCATTATAAGAGTATATTGAAAGAACAACTTTAACTTTCATTTTTTTTATCCTCTAACATGACCCAGCATGATATCTCTGTCCGAGAACTTCAATCAAACTAATAAAACTGATACATAGCAGGCACTAGTTATGCACCAACCAATGTATCATTCAGGTTTGTTGGAAAGGGGTTTGCATTTTCTTTTTAGTCAACTCTTTTCTTGGTTCCTTATCAACAGCATTTTATGTGCCAAATAACATGGGACGGACTGAATGGTGGGGTTACAAAAGAAAACCTTTTCTGCACATTTGAACAGGTATTTCTGTTTCCCAAATAAAAGCAAACACCACCACACACACACACGCACACACATGGTCCAAGTCTATTTGTTCGACCCACCTTTCAAAGCGGTTGAAAAGTGGCGAGACAATGCAGTATTTTCTTTCCAGGTTGATCAGACTGCATTTAACTGCATCACTAAGAGAAATGGAGTCCCTGATCAGTCTCATCCGCTCAAAGAAAGTGATCACACTGAAAATACAAATCAAGTTGTAATTTATAAAACTTTGGTATTCTCTGAAACTCTGAAAACGCACTTAAAAGATGAGTAAGAGTTCCTCAAAGGAAAAACTTATCTTTATTTGCCAACAAAAATTATTTATCTCTATGAAAAGTATTGCTGAGCACTGAAATCCTCCAAGATATTCTAAGTAGACTCCACCAAATCATGTTTGGTCAAATCCATGCTTATGATTTTCAGCTGACATACAAAAGTGATATAAATAGATATAAATCATTACACTGACCTAGAATCTGGAGCAATGCACTGAATAGCATGACTTGTATATGATTAAGAAGCACCAAGTTATCCATCTATACAATGTTATGTATATGTAATTAAATTGCTTGTGTGTTAATTTTAAATTCTTTTTTTTATTTTTGTTTCGTTACATTTTATTGTAAGGATAATATTTTTACTGGATTTGATATTTTTCCCAGTAAATTTAGTTCTGTTCTTTTAGTCTGATTAGAACACAAAAGTATTGCTTTATTACTAATTTTAGCTAACCTAGTTCTTAACCTTGGTTCCAATTTTGTAAACATTGAATGAAAATGATTGGTTATTACAAAGGTCATGTTCGGCCCATGTGTTAGCTAAGTTGTAAACAGCCTTTCTTTTTTATTTATTTCCAGCGTGAGAATCCAATTCTTAGCTAGGGTTATTCTGGCCTACGTGTAAATTGGCATTTTTTTTACTGCGCTGTTCGATGTTAAGTGACCACGTGACCCATCATGCAGGTCTAAAATGACATTTTAGCTGGGTTTAATACTCATATCTCAGTGAAATTTTGTCAGTCGTAAAATTGTACCTTTGGACTCTAGGTATTTGTCTTGTTGTTGCCATTTGAGTTGATTTTCGTATTTAAAATAATTTATTCACCCTGGGAAATACTTTTCTTCAGCGAAATACTTGGACAAAGACATTCACTAAATTATTTGGAATTATAAAGCTAGAATTATATTTTTGGTGACTCAACAAGGAACTTGACACATCAACACAAACTGGTTATAGTGGACGTCATCGCCTTCCATATTGGAACTTCATCGTGATTCGAACCTGGATTCAATTAGAACTGTTTAGTGATAGGACTTATATTTTTTAATTCTAGGATTAATTTTTGGATTATATTCACAAACCTTAAGTCCTATTTCATATTTTTACCTTGTTTTCTAGGGAAATAAATTATTTTGTTAAAGCTTACAAAGCTTATTGGCTTCACTCTTTTCTTTTGTTACTTTTGTACGAGCCTACACGTATCAAAGGAAAATTGGGGTGCTCGTCCCAAACATCAAACAAACATCACACACTTTATCTACTCTGCCACAGTAACTTTAACTGAAAAGCAATAAGGCCACATACAGAAACATCTTTAATACAATTCAAAGAAATTAGTTAACATATTTTTGTCTCAATAACCAAATGCTCCAATAGTCACAAACAGGAAACTGCATATTTTAACGTCTGTATGAAAATAATTATAAGAAATAGATCTATGTAATGGTTAGGTTATTGACATATTATTTCCACAAGATTTGCTATTTTTTCTATGATGATAAAACAATTTCTTTTTATATTTTACCTTTAAGAAAATGGGCAAGTGATAGGATACATGAGACAATACATCCATGCAGAATGCAGTTACCAGAGCTATGGCAAAATGATCTCCTGAGAATGATAATGATCAGGAAACTATTCCTTTAGCTGCCACATTTATTGGTCAGTCTTTTGTAGGAGAGAAACAACACAAGTGTTCCATGTATCAATATGATTCATGATAGTCTACGATACAATACATTATTGATACACACATGAACTTGATGGTCTTTCCATCTTTAGAAGGCTAGTCACTAATAGGCGATGCCCTTGTATGTGAGCTGACATGTATTTCCTATACGGAGATTACAGACAGACATATACAGTATGACCCCATTATTACATGGTAGGTAATAAATGCAAGCACAAAAATACGTGCTTCATTGGCACAGTTACCATCTTAAATCAATGCATATTGAATGAGAAATACACCTGTAGTGAAAACAGAGAAGGCATATATAATATTTACTTTATTCAGAGAACCACACATGGGTACATACATGTGCATACTGTTTATATATACATGTCTAACTTATAACATGAATAGAGTATCAACACTGTGTACACGCCCATGAATCTCATCACATACATTGAATCCACAATACATGTAATTCCATCGAAAATATGTACACACAGAGATTTAAAATATTCAATAATTTTGTCACAGGTCATATAGGTCTGAATTCAGTGGAAAAAATAGCACAATCACGTAACGAATGATGAAACACATTTACTTTTCAGTACATCCCAAGTTGGTAAAGTTAGTTTGCGTTTTAAGCCGCCGTTGGTAGCGTTTGTAAGCATAAACTTTTTTCCTGCAAAAAGGAAACTTCCACGGCACAGTAAACATGTTCCAGTCAAGTTGGAAAATGAAACAATCCATCAGATTCCATTGCTTTTATTTAAGTTTGGTACTGACTTCCTTTGAAGAAAGGTTCTTTGTTTTTATTGAAGATTGTAGTCGGCTTTCTTTGATGAAGGGTGCATGCATCATTTAAGTCACCGCTAAAGGACAGCTTTGGAGAACCAAACAAATGCCCGTTTCTTATTGTGACGGCAACATCAAATAACTGTATTGCATGATTGAGACTGATTTTTATACACTTGCTTAGTACGTTTACATAACAATCGGAGCTTCAAAGGTAATCTGTTTTCTTGCAGCAAACTATTTTATCTGGATACATTTTTAGAAAAGGAATTGGCTGTCGTTTGGTCGATTGTAGTTACTTTTCCTCCCTGCCTATTGAATAGACCAACAAGTAATATCTTATTTTTTGTTTTGTTTTGGGGTGTTTTTTTTGTACATCTGTGGTAGCGAAGAGAAGATGCCTTCCACCTATGTGTCAGAAATTAAAAAAGGGTCAACGAAGAGGAATTTTACTTACCATCCACATACAAATGTTAGTCTACGTAAATATATTAATTACTAACGGGCGGCCAAAAGATAGATTATGAGATAATGCCTCATCCGGTTGATCTCCGCCACGAGAAATGTCCACAAAAAAATGCAGGTATCTCACAGCATACAGTACTCGTGCAAGATGTCAACATAAGAGGATTATGATATAACAATGCACTGTTAAGATGGTTTGTCAATATGGACAAAGAATTTGTTTATGCAACAACAGAAAATTTAATTGCATTTTATATCAAGTTTGCAGCTTCCTTTCATGGGCCCTCTGAATTTCTCCACTCCAAACCAATGGTTGTATATACGAGTTTAAACAGCAAACAATGTCACCAATAAAAACGATCGCCTGATGGTAAATTTTGCCGCCATTAAGGAAAAAAAAATCGTAATTTGCGACATTGGTGAAGCCCTGCGCAATCCCTGAATGAACATTTTACACATTATTTTTCACACTTTTAAGAAGAAAAAGCTATTTTTTCATGTACAACAAAAATACATATAAAATTTCAGAAGCCACACCACAATCATCTTGTATGATTCATATGTGATCTCTTCCCCAAAATGAAAATAAACTTTTTCAGTTTTTTTCATTCTTTTAAGAAAGAATTTTTTTTTCGTATATGAGAAAAATACATGTATATGAAATTTTGGGAGCCACACCACAACTGTGTCATATCTGAATTCGTGTTATAATAGCGTGTGCTATAGCGGGGTCAAACTGTACTTAGCATCTATTTATATGCCATCCTCATAAATGACAAGATAAAAAAAATAGTGTTACAAAGATTATCTGTTAGTTGTGAGTAAATTTTGCTTAAAGTTTTTGGCCATTTAAGGCAGGATCCACTTATCAGATGTGGGATTCTTCAAAACTGAAGAAATACTGAAATCTCCCAGTTCAAAGAAAATTTCATCGAGAACAACTCCAGGCATGGGAGTGTGGATGGATACTAAGCAAAATCTATAACACTGTATGTCCTGCAGATGCAAAACACTGCCACAGCCACAGGCACTTGTTTTATTTTTGTTAGTGAAGAAGGAAAACTATTGAAAACAGTAAATTCCATTCTATAAAAAAAGTATTTAAAAAATTTAAGCAAGGTAACAAACTCAAGCTCTTTTAAACCTTCCCCCTTGCCAATTCTGTCTGTAACGGGGTGTTCAAAGGAGATGGAAACAAGCTCAATGGTTATCTGACTTTATTGACACCAGGTGAAATAGCAGTGTAAATATGTAAATTTGTCATTTTCAGTACATAATAAAAGAGTAAAGGTGAACAGTTCTTCCTTCATATCAGCGATGGGAAATTGTGGAAATATGAAAATTTTTCAATTTCAAAACATACTAACAAAGTAAAGACCAACAGTCCTTCCTTCGTAACAGCAACTACAAAATGAGGAAACATGTATATAATAACAAAGTAAATGTGGACAGTCCTTTCATAAGAGTATATAATAACAAAGTAAATGTGGACAGTCCTTTCATAACAGCAAATAGCCAACATGGAATTAGGAAAATGTGTCATTTTCAATGCATAATATTAGAGTCAGGGTGAACAATCCTTTCTCCATGAAAGCAACCGGCAAACTGCAGTGCAGGTATAGCTTGCACATACAATTTAAGCAAGGATAAAACCTGTTTGGCAAGTTTTGCATTGTTATAACTAAAAATAGCTTTATACAGGTAGGTGCTGTGAATGACTAGAAAAATAAACAAATGGTTAAAAGAATGAATATATAAATGTATGTGTAGACAAAAACACGGACTAAAATGACTTTATATTACAAAACAAAAAATGATGAGTCATTTTCTGCAAGAAAAATAATTAAGAAAAATAATTTCATTTAACATTGAAAAGGATGTTCTGCCTCTGAAAAGAAGAGATTAACTTGAACAATATTTTGACAGAGTCCATATGGAAAAATTCCCCGTTATATGTGATAATTTTATTTATCCTGTCAGCATTTTCAGTCACTGATTAAATATCTCTGCATAAACAGAGACATTCTAAATTTGTTCACGTATATGATTTTAACAGATGCTGCCATGATTTTATCTAATGAGGAGAGTTCCCTCTTGTCGCCAAAATCAAAGAAGAGTGATAAAAGGAGGGGGAGGGGGAAACAACCATAGTTCAACATTTTGCTAACACTTCAATAACTGTCTCTCTTCCTGCTCCACTCTGTAGAGCTCTGTTGGAATCAAAATCTTGCTGTTGCTGCTGTTGTAGGGTTTAACGCCATTTTTCAGCACAAGATAGGCTATACATGGCGGCCAATATAAATGGTGGAAGAAGAACTGGGACCACCCCAGAAAGAACCACCGACCCATGAGAAGCTACTGGCAAGCTTTCTCACATACCCACATTGGCCGAACCCATGACTCGAACCCATGCAATTTGAGGTGAGATGGCAATGATCTGTAACAGTGAGTGCTTTAGACTATTCTGCCACTCGGGGCCCCTTCAAAATCTTGAAAAGATGTCACCTCAAATTCTACAAGCATTAATCTCAAGATTGCTTGTGAGCATACTCTGTTTCTTAACTGTATGAATATTGTTCTGTGGGCCTGTCAGAAGGGAAATATAGCTATCTTAGCCAGCCTGAATAAGTTGGGAAACTATTCTTACTGGTTGTTATGTACAATTGTCCAGATCTCATATGTATTATCTTCTGGAAACTTCTGCTCCAAAATAATATTTTTCACTAACAGAAGTCCGTATAAAGTTTCACTTTCTTCAATCAGTACTTTACTGACTACTATGACAGATTTCTTATATGCTCCATAATGCTGTATTAGGGTTTCAAGCCCTTCAAAGACATAGTCTGCTTGTCCAGACAGAGGTATTCTTTTCAATAAATATCTCTACTTCTTTATTTAATTTTCTGAATGTCATTTATATATATATATATATATATATATATATATATATATATATATAGTTTTGAAACACATGATCCCATTTCCCATTGGGGTAAACTGAGAATAGAGCTGAAAAACACTTTCCAAGCGCTAATAATCTGATATACTTCATAACTTTAAAAATTATTGCCATCATCACTATCATCAGCCAGTACTGCCAAACAAAATCATCATCTGAAGTTGAAGCATGCTGGGAATCAGCTATTTTGGGTTCTCTAGGTAGCCCATATTTTAAAAACATGCATTTGTAAAATTTCCTTAATGCAAGGTTCAGACTACGACATAATGCTTGTTCCAGGACACAATGTGCCAATCAAGTTTAGACTAACAACCATTCATGTCATGCTGAAGAATCAAGATGTGTAAACAATTGCCTTCTTGAAAAATTGATGTCACAACAGGTGCTACAATACCTCTTCTGGCATAACTTGTCCGACATGCACTTTACAGGTGAACTGTCAGAAAAATATTTTATACTGCGCTGAGTATATTTTTATATCTGTGATTTTCAAAGCTTTTGCGCATCACTGCTCTCCACGTGCACAAATTCGTAACAATTTTATACAAATTGTGCAATCACGCACCCTGGCAGCATCTCTGTTTAAGTATTTGACAGCTCAATTACTGACCACTTTTGCGCAATGTTTCTCTGTTGTTTTGCCAATTGATATTTCCAGTTTGTCACACAGAGTATAAGCTACATTAAGTTCTGATTGGTGATTATTGTTTAACATGAACCAGAGTAAACAATAAAAACCAATGAGATACATTGGTAGTGTAGCTTTCAAATTCGACCCAAGTAGACAAGATATAAACATAAAACTTCAATAAAAGTGGTTATTAAACAATGGGTAAAGTACTACATTATAAAGATGAAACACATCTGTAACTTCTCCTTTATACTGAACATTGAACATGCTGTTAGGATGAGGTAATTAGCATAGTATTGTTAATGGCAGTAGACAGACTGCAAACCATGTCACTCTGTGTTATTTTGCAGAAGGCAAATTTGCGTTCACAATCATCTTTTTCATTTTTACCAACTTAAAGGTCTACTAGTATACTCAGAAAACTTTCATGTGATAAACTGAATCTTCAAGAAGTGATTTGTAAAGGTATTTTGTCAAATACCTCATCATTAATGAAAATAATGATGACAAAACATCAAATTTTTTTCGCTGGAGGCGGCACACTCCTAGCCAATTTCGCACTCGGCAATTTCAGTAAGACAAAGAGGAAGTGACGTGGTGTAGGGAACAGTGCATTTCTCCTTTTGTTGTTGGTAGCATTCAGTAATTGGTACCATGCGTTATCCGACCAGTGGCAGGCGAGATAGTCTGCAGTGACCAATGGAGAGACAACGATTTTGATACTGTCTATAAAATTAAAAAGTCACTTGGTATTAGGACCATCAGATGACTCCTGCCAAATGGAGTACCAAGTGTGTTTTCTTGCCAGATAACTGAGTCCAAAACACTAGATCAACAAAAACCAAGGGTACCGCAGGGCTAACAACATGTAGACCGAGAGCTTTTACAGAAGCGAGAGCCAGTGAGGGTAAAATATTTATACATCTTTATATTGCTTTATTTCTGGTTGTCAGCCCCTACCCCTCGTGATAAATATACCTAGCAAAAGAACAATCAATGGGAGAGGGCGATTTTAGTAAGAGGGAGTTTGCAAATCATAATAGCCCAATCCCTAATCCCCAAAATGAATCCTGCTTTACCATGACAAGCATGTGTGTGTGTGTGTGTGTCCCTTGGATTTTGGTTTTGCCCACTCCCCCATTATTATTTGCCCCTCTCCCCAGAAAATAATTCATGTGCATTCCCATGCTTATTTCATGCCTGTTCAACAGCAATAATAATGACAAAACAAGTTTTCTGCTAAAAAGCCAAAATGATGTGAATACTTGACGTACTGATTGTGTTTAATTGTAAAGGCTAATTACCCCCTCATGCTGAGGTACTGGGAGTAAATTACCTTGTTTGCTAGAATATTCTTTGTCCAGCACCAGCACCAGGAAGATAATTAACTAGAAAGAAATGAAGACAGTAGATGGTGTGACAGATCCTGTGGTGCATTTTGATGTCACAGTGAACTTTCCATTCATTCCCAATGTTTACATGGTTTGCATAGCTTCATAGTTCATATAGATTCCCAAGTTATATCAGCATATGAGTCAATAATCAAGGTATGTAATTTTTTATCGCAGAAAAACTACAATGTATTGGTTACATATCAAACTTTATGATCAACCCTTAGTTGTAAAAGTAAGCAAAAAGGTTTGGTGTATTTGTCAACTATTGTTCAGACATGCAAAGCACTTCATGTGTGACTACCATATCTACTGCAAAGGCATGCATTAGAATTTTCCAAACACATTTTTCATGCTCTTATTAGAGGGACTAGACACACCATCATGCAGTATTGTTGTTCAATGTCAGACTAATAGGATACTTAAGAAAAAACAAACAAACGAAAAATAAAACATTTTATTAACTAAGCTCATTATGATTATGTAAGCGTTTAACTCAGTAGATCAAGCACTTGTCAACTTGTTATTATTTAAATCCTCATCTGTGTCAAAAAACACCATAATGAGCAGTATACACGTCTAAAATTTCACCTACTACAGATGTTGTCATGTAAATGTCCAGCAAGTAAAGAGAAAGAACGATCAATGGGAGAGGGTGATTTTAATGGGAGGGCATTGCAAACTTTCATATACTTGTCAGCATTCATACATGGCACACATGCAAGAAATGAGCTTACTTTTTTCATGTTACTTATGCAAAAGTCCATTTTTAAAATGTTGGTAAACACATTTAAGCTATGTACTGTTGATGTCACATTTCAAGAAATAGAAGTAATGTAAATTTTGCTCAAGATTTATTTTTCTCTTTTTCAAAGCAATGAAGTGAAGAGTAGCTACCACATGGAGAAAGAGGGACTTTTTAGAGCCATAAAAAACTGCAGAACCATTGTGGAGTGGACACTATTATTACAGACAGGCATGTTGAGATACAGAAATGGATCAGAGAGAATATGAGAGCCACACACTATTTTTGATGTGTGACATGTTGCCAAGGTATAGATATTGCAATTTTTACCACAATGAATGATACCATTTGATAAAACTCATATAAAAGCACATATAGTAATATCAAAGTTGTATGTTTCAAGTCATATTAAAGTTGGACAGTGAATTGATCACTAGGAATACAGTCTGCCACCCCTACATTAATATTTCTGTCCCCTCTTCCACCCCCCACCTCCGTACATACACACAAGGGAGAAACTAACTAAAGCAAAGCAATTCAGACTTGACAAATTTTAATCAAGACAACACAGTCTTTTTTTGTAGCACAAATTCAAAATCATATATCGCAACAAAAATTATTATTATTATTCATTCATTCATTAAACTATGATTATATGTATGTTAAAATGAATACTATTTAAGACTTGTTTCCAATTCCATTAATTCTCTTTGGTAAATTGTCAGTGTGAATATAGGCAGTGGATGACATTTTTCCGGTTCTTGAATTACTGGGGTAACAATTTTTTTCAGACTATGTCGAAGAATTGATGGCAGCACTGGAAGAAGTGGTCAGGAAGCCTGAGTCAGTTGATAGAGTTATTGCCACCTCTCTGCAGTCATGTATCTATTATGACTGAAAACAGAATATACAGCAAATTTTTAAACTTTAACAAAGTTATGTTATTTCATGTAGATTTATATACAACCAGTGTTAGGAAGCTAACTGAATCAAAAGTGAACATGAACAGACAGCAACATGTTTTTAATGTCATAGTATAGAATCTGTTCAAGAAATGAAATTATAGAGGATTAAAGATTTTTTCACGAGAATTTCCAAGATAATGGACAAATGATTTTAGCAGGATCTATTATCAAAATGAAAGGTTTGGGTAAAAATTCCACACTCAAGTAAAGTGGTACATTTTGTCAATAAAGGAGGGATTTTATGAAAAACAAAATTTAAGCATAATTTTCACATGTGTATAACACAATCACTTGTCCCAAAATTGACCTTGATAGTGGCACAATAACTATTGGAAGAATATTTTTCCTACAAGTGTTCATATACTCGGGACAGAATTTCCTTGCAATTTCTATACTGCTGTCTGTAGGCACAGTATGGTGCTTCCAGGACATATTCATCCAAGCAAACTGTCTGAAATCTTGGATGATCAATGATACAATCCACCTTGACCTCCTCAGTCTTATCCAAAATCATTTTGATCTCTTTACAGCATATATACCTAACGACTGTTACTTTACTGCTGCAATTTCCACAGGTACACCAATATGCACAGTAAATACACTATCATCATTCATTATTGCATTTGATAGCAAACTTCTGGGTAAAATGTATGGGAAGCTCTTCGATGTTAAAGTCCGAAATATATGTATATGTGATGCATGGTTAGACTTTTGTTCTACCTTTAGTACCACAATAATGAACAGTTAATCAGCAATGTTTTTATTCTCAAGATTTGTTTCCCCATAAATCTGTATACTTCCTCTGCAACTAGTATTATACACCTAGACCCACAGAGAAAATATATGCTTGCTAAACATCTGGATACACCAGGTCTATGATTGCTTTTTCATAAACCAGGTCTATGATTACTTTTTCGTTTTAATAAAATTCTTCAATTTTACTATCTATGGAGGGTCGTAAACAATCACACCCAAAGTACATTCGAGGTCTGCATTTCATCACGGTTTAAAATAACAAACTTGAGTCATAAAGTTAATTAAGTATTTATTTATACACCTCTCACAGTCTCAGTCTCAAGTGTTTAACTTTTAACACCACTAGTTACTGATGAACCAAGCCCACATGAAAATCTGCTCTGAGGATGTCCAAGTTTCACCCAAATTCATGCCATTCTCTTTTCATAATGAAATTGAAATAACATTAACGAAAGAATAATAATAATTACCATAATGATAATAGTAATTACCAGAATGAATAGCCCAAGCGCTGCTCAGCCTCATTATGCCCTAAGTTTTCTATAGGGCCTTCGTCCTCGTTCACTTTCTCGTCTTGTTCGGGCTGAAATTAGTACTGTCTAACCTCAGCGAGCAGAATCTTCTTAAGATTCATTATGTTCGCCATCTTGTAAGATTTCACCTTCATCACACAACAAAAATGAGCATGACAAATTTCCCATAAATTCGCTAGAATCATCACTAGATTCAGCCATCATCACCTCATACGCTAAACTTGAGCGACTTCCTGACAGTGCGTCACTTCCAGAAATCCTATTATCACCGGAAGTATACAAATATTTCTGAAGCGTTTTCCGTAAAACATAGATAAATGCACAAATTATCTTTATTTTCTTCTCTGTGAGTTAAAATACACATTTGTAATGCACATTTCTGAGTTATTTATCGAAAAATGAACATTCTGTGTGTGCATTATATTAAAATAGACCTTCAATGAGTGCCTGCAAAAGCTGTCTCAGATGAATTCTCAATTTAAAGAATAACAAGCCAAATGACTAATAATTATTCATGACTGAAGATTAAAAGAACTGGCATACAGTATCGTTTTGAATTAATTCTCCACCTCTTTTATCAATACATGTATGCGTATTGGTACAGCAAAAGTATCATTATCATTCTGTATCCATTCTCCACCTCTTGTATCATTATGTGTATCAGTACAGCAGAATTACTGGTGCATCAATATATGGATAAGTCATTTCACCCAGCTGACTAGGTCACATTTGCTCCTATAGTACATGTCACATGGGTCACTGTATGTGCATTTACTCATTTTTTAAAATTAAATATAAATTGTTCTTTTAAAATTTAACACTAAATTTCTTTAACCAAAGTCTATTCAATCCAGATTATTGAATGCTCTGCACCTTAACTGTCACCAAGAAACTTCCAGATGAAAATTATCTATCGTTATTGACTTTCACAATGGTGGCCATGTACTAAACATGGGTCAACATGCACATATGAACATGTGTGTCGAGTGGAATCGTCACAATCGAGGGTATTACGACTTTGTTTATCAATATGCGTAGCCTTCATTATGACATCACAGCATGCAACACTCAATCTGGATTGTACAGAATCACACATTTAGGTTCATTTTGTCCAAAACTTTCTACGTACTTTAACATTGATTCTGCCATATGCACCTATCGGGGCGTCTAAATAATGACCTTCCAAAGGAAAATGGATGTACATGAATCCAAATGAAGTGAATACTTGGCACTTAAAGGTATGTAGAATAAAATTCTAAAAAAATGACACCCATTACTGAAATAATCAGTGCTGAATGCCTACATGACCCTTGTGACTTGTACTATAGTATTGATCAATCAATAGATACTGAACACAGTCATGCTCTTTTTACTATTCATTCTCTCCATTCAAATCAAAAGACAATCACTCCTTGTCAAGGAACAAGCTCTTGAGATCTGTTTGTTTCAGAGACCAATTAGCAAAACTGAAGCCACACAAGTCCCAGTTTGTTGGCATCCTTGTAAGAAAATAGTGAGCACCTGACGTACCATTAATTTTCCTCATGAATAATCTACATCCATCCATCCTCTAAATTTCTGCTGCCATTTTTCACCTATCTAAAGTCTCAGTGGGGGTTTTGTTCAGTGCATTGTCTTTTGCACAGAACAATGCTATGTCTGCCTAAATACCCAGCAAAATCATGGAAAATGAAAAGCTGGTCAATGTGCTCTCCTTTTGCCATTGAAGAGCATAATCAATACACCCATAGTTTCATGACTGTTACATTCAATAGTGTTGGAAAAATGAGCTGCAAAAACGTTTTGTTGTTTGCCTATGCCAATGATACTACAGAATAAGCAATACCTATCTCTTGCCAACTGCTTCACAGTGAAGACAAAAAGACTATAAGTACAGTAAGCATATCATATAATAATAATAATGAGGACTTTGTATAGCGCCTAATCTTTAGAAGCTCTAAGCGCTTTACAACATTTGACAACACTTAAAAAACATATATAATGATATGATAAAAATAAAAAAAAACACCATGAAATTAGAAAACATGCTGTAAATATTTAAGGTAAGGATACATTATTAGGTCTTTAAGTCTGTTCTTGCAGTTGAAATAGGTGAGTTTTAAGAGCACTCTTGAACGAGATCGTGTCTTTGTGTCTAAGTTCAGTGGGTAATTCGTTCCACGTTGCTGTGCCCTGGTATGCAAAAGAGCGTTGTCCATATGATTTCATTTTCATAGTAGGAATAATGAGAATATGAGTGTCAGAAGAGAAGCGTAAGAATCTTGCTGGTGTGTACGCATGGGTGAGGTCAGATAGGTATGTTGGACTGGAGCCCGTCAGTGAAACGTAGCACAGAGAACAAATTTTCTGTTTAATTCTGGATCGAATGGATAGCCAGTGTAGGGTACAGAGCAGGGGAGAGGCGTGCTCTGATCGTGGTACTCTAAGGATGATTCGAGCAGCTGTATTTTGAACTTTTTGAAGTTTCTGAAGTAGATATTGAGACGAACCAGACAGAATTGAGTTACAATAGTCCGGTCTTGAAAGTACTAAGGAACACACAAGTGTTTTAGTGGCATCAACTGAAAGATACTTGCGAATGGAGCTGATGCGTCTCAGCTCAAGATATGCAGCCTTGCATATGTTCATGACATGTTGGTGCAATGAGAGAGTATTGTCAAGAGTAACACCTAGGTTTCGTATTGACTGTGTGAATTTAATGTTGGTGTTGTTGATATTAACTGTCTGAGGTAAAGGATGTGAATGAGAAAGTCTTTGTGTTGTAATCAGAATGGCTTCAGTTTTATCATCATTCATCTGCAGCTTGTTACATGTCATCCATGATTTCACATCGGAAATGCACCTCTCTACACCTTTGATGGTAGCTTCAACTTCAGTTGGATGGCTAGATTTGTATATTTGGGTGTCATCAGCATACAATTGGTGAGACAATGGATGATGATCTATGACACTTGAGAGTGGCTGAGTGTATAGAATGAAGAGAACAGGTCCAAGAACAGACCCCTGTGGAACACCACAGCATAGATCGACTGGGCTGGAGTGTCTTCCATTTGCGGACACAATTTGTGTCCTGTTGACCAAGTAGGACTTGAACCATAGTAAGGCCGTATCATGAATGCCAAATACATGCTGGAGACAGTGAAATAATATATCATGGTCTATAGTGTCAAATGCTGCAGACAAGTCAAGGAGAGTGAGGGCTGTGATCTTTCCGCTATCCAAAGCAGAGAGAAGGTCACTGACAACTTTCAGAAGAGTAGTTTCAGTACTGTGGCAAGGGCGATATGCAGGCTGTACATTGCTAAAAAGACTGTTTGAATTCAGATGAGATACAAGTTGGGATAGAACAACTTTTTCTAAGATTTTTGACATGAATGGGAGATTAGAAACTGGGCGGTAGTGATGAAGTACTCTTCTATCTGCATCCATATGCAATACTGTTAAAAATTCTACCCATATTACCTTCATTTTTTTTACATACATACCTACATACATACTTACATGCATACATAACTAACTAAAATAGCAAATACATGCTTGTGGAGAATTTACATGCATGTGTAGGTAAGTAATCTGATTACAAATTAAATCAGTCAAATCCACTGGTGCGGGATAAATAAATCACACCCAATGTTAAATTCATGGGATCAAATGAGGTCTTATGGGAATGCAAATGCATATGATGGATTATTTAGCTCTTTTTTTTAATCGGAAAAGAGTAGCAGAAAAAGTATGTGGATCATGAGTCTAGGTTGATTACAAATCATTATATACATCATGTTTTTAGTTTTGCTGGATGCAGAATTTGTTTTTATACTCTGGAAAAATGTATCTTTTCAATAAAAAGACATCAGAAACATTGCAGACATTAATGATATTGTAACCCTATCAACACTGTCTAAAGCTTTCACTGTGTGAACTTGAGAGGAATAGGTGTATCCGATACAGCTTTCTCTCATGAGCAAACCCCATCACACAAACAGAAATTTTATCTATTATCCTCCCTCCTGAGCTCCTGCTTGAAATTTTCTACACATTTCTTACTAAATTTCATTAACAAATTTTGGCAAACAATTTTGTGGTTGAATAACACCATAATGACTATAAAGTCTTGAGACACCGTTAATTATTTTCAAAATATATCTTTTTTATTTACCTACAAATGTTGGGACACCAAATTATAGCAATTCTTATCTTGTACTTTAAGCCTTGGGACACCTTTCACATTTTTTTTCTAGTAACTGATTTATGTACTTTATCGATTGTAACAATATTTTTTTTTTTTTAAATATAATAAATGACTGGTTGTTAAGGGACTATCATTATGAATTATTACATGGAAACGTAAATTAATATAATTTGTTTGAAAAGTCAATATATTTAATTTTCTGTTTTCTTATTATTTCTACCTAATTCAAGTATGTATCATTTGATCAGATGATGACAAGAACTGAGCATTAGTGGGTTGCTGTACTCATTTTTAACAGAAAACTCTCCCTCTTGCCTCCAGTTTACTATTGTTTGTTTTTGCATTACTGCATTAGAATTTTGTATCAAAGCACCAGTAATTACATATTTATTCTGCCGTGAAAGTGATCACAGCATAACAATGAACTAAAATAAAAACAGTATTTGGTTCAACTCTCACATGTAATGAGTATATTTACATCACTGTCACCACAAGTACACTGAGAAGTTTAACCTGCGCTAACGAAATACATCCCTTGGATTCAAATCATAGGCCACACTGCAGTAAACTTAAATAATGTCTCCAAAATACAAGAAGTTTCACAAAAAATGCTTCAAATATAACTGCAATACCGTAAAAACTAAGTTGCAGTTTGCTTTGATGTAAGCAAACTAAAATAAATATCTGTATATATATATATATATATATATATATATATATATATATATATATATATATATATATATATATATATGATAATCATGCTAATATCATGGAGTAAAGGGCATTTACACATTGATATACCAGAAAAGTTCCCACCTCTTTACCCAAGCCTATTTCAGGGTTTAAATAACTGGTCATGATTACTGTTGGAAAACAAAAGACAAATCTGCCAATTATAAACGAAGGAGATGCCAAAACAACCAGCTTGCCAATGTGTGGAAAATTATGATTTTGTTAAGCTGAAACACAAAACTAAAATGAATCAATGATGATTATAGTCAATCTATATTCAGAATTCTATCCTATATTATGATCATTCTTTCATGAATATGTGAGTTATGTGAATATATGGCTGTGTGTACAGTCTACCGTCAGATGCTAGTTTTTGTTCAAAAGAGGCTGTGAAGAGCATTTCAGATTTTAATTGCTCATAAATATTACTTTGTATATATGTTCCTGTTCTACTGTGAAAATAAAGACAGTGTTGACATAAAATATGTTTGTCAATTATTAAATTCCTGTCATTTCTGAAACTATTACATTCCACACAGATCAAAATGGAACATTACTCATCTATATTAAAAAAAATTAAAATAGCTTTCTTCTTAATCTTTGCAAGTTCATAAAACTATGGATGTTTGATATGATCTTGTGTATTTTGATTTCTAACCTGTAAAAATTTTCTTGCTGCTTGGAAAAATAATGTTTAAAAATTTTAATTGTATCTCTCCACTGTCACATGTGATGCATCTGTCCAACCAGTTATATGTTGTTCAATGACTTGCCCTGTTATAATACTTTCAGTAAATAGTAACATGTATATTGTGGAGTCATTTTATATTATGTTTCAATAAAGAAAACTTAAATACTTTTATATATTCAAATACTTGACAAATTTACGAATTTAAAGACAAACCGTCCATGTCCATCAGCTTTCAATGTTACTCAAGTAAAATTTTGGGTTCTATTATTGCCAAAAACCCAAAACAGTTGCATACTACATTCAGTATGCACTTGGCACACTCGCTATCCTCTAGTAAAAAACCATGTAACCAATCAGAGGTTGTTTACGGTTGATCAGGATGCTTGCTAACGATGGATGAAAGGTTGTGACGTGAATGTTATGGGAGCCGGCAAGTTATCTGACATGTTACAAAATACGAGAATTCTTTAAATCGGTGGCAAATTGACTCAACATAAACTGTTTATCTTTAATTACAAATACATGATGACCATTACAATAAATGATTCAGTGAGGGAACACCAGTATTTTCTCAGCACTCTGGAGATGGTTATTAATGACTGACATCAAATCCTGCCTCATGTAACATTTACAGACCAGAAGTGTTTTTCAATGTCATGTTGTTGTACATAAATAGTAGTAATCAGGGGTCACGCTACCAGATGAAGTGGGCGACTAAGTTGCCTAAAAAGTGTGAACTTCGCCGTCTTCTGTTTGGAAAGCAAACAACTCTGCCCTATGATTTTTTCTTACAGGAACATTGAATGACCATCCCTTTTGAGATGCTCCCTTGCATTGGCCAGGTTAGTTCAAGTGTTGTGTTATGTATAGCTCAAAGCGAAATGTACACTTCAAGCCATCAAATAGTTGGTGCTGATATCAATTATGTTGACAAACTCTTGCATGTGTTTTGAAAACTGACTGACCATTCACCATTTCCTGAGTAAGTTAGCAACTAGGCCTATTACTGCCAGATTTCTGCAAATTATCCTTTGATGATAAAAACATACAAACTTGTGTTTCGAAACTTAAATTTATGTAAACAGTAATTTTTGTTTTAAGAACAGAATCGATAACATGAATATTTTAACTGCAGCGTGAACATTATTTTCTTGATAAAAATCCATTTGGAACCGTAATGGTGGACATATCTGTTCTGGGAAGTATAGTTTTATTAGATTGTCTCTTTCATAACCATTGGGCAAACATATTCAGGAAAATAAACAATTTGTACAAAAGCAGAAACTAAATATTACGTTATTAAAGATATAGCTTTAAAATGCAGTTATGTAGGTTATAAATCAAGGTTGTATTTTGAGTTTACTAATTTTTTGGAAAATATGAAGAAAACAACAAAACAACAAAGCAAATACTATTTAACCAATGCATAATGTTACACCAAGTACATAGACAAAATAATAAAATCTTACATTTGCAATCCTGTCAATGGACTGTTGTAATGAAGCTATAAAGTGAGTGGTTACATTAAGAAAAGAAAACCCCTCTTTCTAAAAATAGATGCACTTGTATGTTGGCTGTGTCGATTCAGTTGAAAAAAGGTTTAGTTCATTTATATACTGACTTTAATTCTTCAGTTACAGTAAAGTTTTATGGGCAACAAAGAAATTAGGACAAACAGTATGATCTGAAAGACGTGTGCATTTTCTGTCATGTACATGGTGCTGGGTTTGTTTCAAACAAGTTTAGAAATCTTTTCAAATGCCATTATATAATGAACTTTCAGAAAGTAAAAATAAAAAAATTCTTGATTAAGGGTAGTTGCTTAAGCATTTGTACTAACTTGCACTTAACAATACTGTAATCTAGTTACTCAGTTAAAATTCACTACAGTGTATAGCTTCTGTTGTTCTCTTTATAAGTCATATTGCCAAAATATACTGAATATGAATATGATAGTTTTTAAACATGCACCAAATGTGTTTATAATATAGATAGAACTCTGAAAATTTTCTACTTAAAAATAAAGTTCTGCTTAAAACCAATGTTAAATGCAAATACGCATATTGGGAAATAGATGGCATAATTCAAATAAGAGAATGAAGACAACACACACACACACACACACACACACACACACACATATATATATTGCACGTCTCACTTTGCTCCCACTTTTCCCTGTTCAGCTCTCACTTCTCCCTGTTCTGTCCAAAAGGAGAAGTCACTTCTCCCAAAAATTCAAGTCTAGCTTGACCCCTGGTAATGTTAATAAACATAACTGAAATCCTATACCAATTTATCCTATTTACATGCTTGAAAGTAGCCATAATACTCACGTTTGGTATTTTTGCAGTGCAATCAAAATTTTTATTTCTGACCAACCTGGGTGCAAATCACATAACACTGACGGAACAAAAATGGCAGACATAAAACTTGATTCAAGTTTAGTGATTCTTGTGTATTGTTATTTTAAAAGGATAGCATTCACATGCATCTAATTAAACTGAAATAAATACTGCATTTCCAATTAAGCATTGTGTAAAATTTGAACACTTGTAATTAACATAGGTGCATCTCAAGTAACAGTGATGGAACAGTACTGGCAGTCACAGTAACAAGATTCTTATCTGTTGTCTAGGAAAGTTACACAATATAACACTGATTTACTTAAAATCAGATTTTAAAAGAATTTACTGCGATTGAGTACAGTCGAGAGACTTTATGGCAACAGCAGCATCAGATACACAATAAGGACCAAAAAGATTCCTTTGACATCAAGTGCTTAGTTCAGAAGTCACCCTAAGCATGTTGCATGCCACAGAGTATACATAAAAGCCAAAAGGTGCATAAAGAATCAATATTATATATTGCAAATGAAAAAAAATAATGCAAAAAAATATAAATATAGAACTAAGTCAATTTTGAAAGTACACACATGTACTAACATATTACAGACCCAACATACTAAATAATTTATTGTACATAAATATTTCTGCTTTAGATTACATCAGAATTACCATTGGCAGCCAAATTGTTCAAGAATGTTGGCAAATTAAGGGGCAATGAAGAAGCCGAATACAAATATTATCAACAGATGTGGTGCAGCTACTTCCAGCACCAAACCAGTCAACCGCTGGCTCCAAAATATTTTATGAATTTAAATAGAGAAATATAATTTTGTTTGTCTGCCCTTCTTACAAGAGTTACGATTTCTACCCAGAGGTCTCACCAGGATCTTAAAACTGGAGTTCAGGACTCCTATTTTGGGAAAATACCTGAAGTGGCTAAATTTCCAGATGAGAAGAACCGTAGGTTGCCACGGAATTTATTTTCTAAATTCTTTACACCACTGACATGTAGCTCTTTTTTGTCCATTAGAGTGAGACTAAATTATGTCAGGCAAAGGAAAGGTCTTATTCCATGCACCAAGCTAGGTATCACATTCTTACATCTGGCTACTGTTCCATGCAGACTATCAGCTCTAGCAACTTTAGCACTCTTCTGAATCTCATTACAATCTTTGTCAATTTGCCATTTAACCCCAAAATACTCATCCAGATTTGCAACAGCATTTTGTTGAAGTCCCAACATATCTTGATCTCGAGCTCACATGCACTACTTATTCAGCTACACTTGGAAACAAATGCAATAATGAAAGCTAAAGTTGTTCATTTGATGTACTCTTATAATGACCACATGTACATCCCTGGGTCTTTCTACCTCTGAATTCAGTCACTGTAAATATCAGCACCTTTGCCCACCACTCAGCAGCTAGATGAAGTCTTTGAACTTGCTGCCCATCTATTGCACCACGTTCTTCTGTTGTACTCTTACAATGGCAACATGTACATCTGGGGGTCTTTCAGCCACTAAATTCTCTCCTTGTCAATATCAACACAGCTAATATGATCAATTGATCAACATAATTTCCCACTCAGCAGTTGGTTGAAGTAGGACTGCCAAGTCTTTGAATTTGCCGTCCAGCTTTGAATGTGTACATACTACTCCTGTGCAAGTGATTTTCTGCGTCCCAGATAAAAAATTTGCATCCAAATATGCATGATTAAGCATTTCCGAGACCTCTGTCTACCCTAATAAAATTTTAATACAAATTAATGGAACATGAAACAATGATGTATCTTTTGTTGTCTTGTGTTAATTGCAAATCGTCACTAACATTTTAAAAAAATACTAAGGAAATATTTCACATGAAAATATTTGTAAATTCCTAATGTAATGTTTGAAGTTGTTACTTGATGGATTACGAGTACATGATAAATGGACACATTTATATATGTATTAACCGTACAGATGCTGATGATAGTGCTGCTTTGTATTCATTATGAAGCTGTAATAGATTTAGGTAAATTATTATCCAGATAATAAAAGAAATCATCAGTTTAATATCTAATTATTCCATCCTGTTATGCAAGTTACAAGTCAATGACTGCAATAATCTGACAAGCAATAGTTTGAAAGGAAAACAGACAGTTAACTTCCAACTGTTATTTTATTGACCATAGGATACTAGATCATGATCCATAACTAATTTGATGTAAAAATGCAACATTTAAAATTTGGGGATTGGTTGAAGAGCATGTAATTTATGTCATATGCCAGTCATGTGCCTTATACAATTAAATGTCTGTACCTTTTCATATACAGAAGACTTCGAATATCCATCACCCTATTAACCCTCAGTCTCTGTTAACTGTTGTACATCAAAATATTAAAAACAGGTACATGTACATATGTAGATATTATGATTTTTTTCATGACCTGGTCTATTGTATAATATTTTTTATGTACATATTCTATTATCTGTCTATTCTCATATCCATCATGGTCTCGGTCCCGCACCCTGATGGATAATCGAAGTTCTACTGTATCACTGAAAAACAGTAATTCATAAGAGTGTTGATCAAAGTAAATGAAACAGCTATGTATGCAAGCTTAAATGTAATCTGAAAGAATGCGGTCTAGTAAAAAGAATGAATAAAGCAAATATGCATCTAATATTTTTGGAAATAAACAAGGATATAAGTGACAATAAGCACAATTTGCACTGTGCAAGTATTGTACTTTATAGTATAGGTGCCATGAAATATGACATCTTTATTTACCTTCATTTTATTTCATGTTGGAGAAATTGGAAAATATCCAAATGAAAAATAATTTAAAAAATCATACTAGTTTATAACAGTTTAGTGACATGGTCATTGAAAGAACTAGTCACTGCTGTTTTGTCATGACTTTTTTTTATGTTTGTAAGTGTTAGGACACCAAAAATGCTAACTCTTTTACATGCATACAAGTCTTGGGACACAAATTTTTTTAAAAAGTTTTAATGTCCCAAGATTTACAGTCATTATGATAACCTCCAATTAGAGAAATGTGAGATTATAACATGCAGTAGTTGCATTATGTTTTAAAATTTATTCTTACTTTAACTTTCCGTGTTTCAAAAGCTCAGTTACTGTGATAACTGGAGGAGTCAGGTTCCCATTTTGTAAATGTGGATCCTTGGGTCCATAAGGCATTCTGCAGAAAGAATGAAAGAAAAATAATCAAAGTATTGAGAATGGCTTGGATGATTTGAGTAATATGGTTCATTAAACACAATTAATGTAATCTGGTAAATTAAGCACGATTAAAGTAGTATGGTAAACTAAACATGAAAAAAAAACATGCGTTTCCTGTTGGCAGACTGTCCCTGTTTTTCACTGCTGACTCTAGCACTTTCACCACCCACCCAGGTTAAAAAAAAATTTAAATCCTGAAATTCATTTCTGCATCTAAGTGAGCCAGTTCTGCCCAGTAATTGAAATGCTTTGTACATTATATATGGCTGTGTGTCTAGTCTACTGTCAGATGCTAGTGTTTGTTGAAAAGAGGCTTTCTCCCTTGTCACAAATATGAGGGCCCAGTTGAACAAAAATGAGGGGGTGGAGGAAATGGCCATAGTTCAATATTCTCATAACACTTAATATCCATCTCGCTTTCTTCCTGCTCCACTCTGTAAGACCCCTACTGAATTCAAAATATTTAACAGATCTTGCCTCTGCTTCTATAAGCATTATTCTGTTAATTAATTGTTTCTTAGCTTAATCTGTTCCTTATCTGTGTATAAAAAATTTTCTGAGAAAACTTTCATGGTTTGCTGTCTGAAAGGGCATATACATAGCTAGCTTAACTAGCTGAAATAAGTTTGAAAACTCTCCTTCATGTTGTTGTGTACAATTTTCCGCAGCTCACCAGCACTGCCTTTTGGATATTCAGCTCCAACAATAAGATTTTTCACTAACATAAGTTTTTCCAAAGTTTAACTTTCTTGAATTAGCAATCTGCTGTCTACTTACTATGCCAGGGATAAGTTTCCATAACGCTGCATTAGGATTTTAAGTCCATTAATGAATGCCATAGTCTACTTGTTCAAACAGAGGCATTTTGATCAAAACATGAACAGCTTTACTTCTTAATTTCATTTTTAGATGATTATTTATTAGAATTATCATAACCTTTCTGCTAGGGCTACATGGTTTTGTAGCACATGGTCCCACAGGGCCAAATTGTGAGGAGAAAAGAAATGAACAGTGCAATCTACTTTGAAATTGTCTATATTTTAATTTGGCAAGTAGCCTTTCTACGTTTAATTTCGAAATACCTCGGATATGAGGATGCTGTCTGTTTCTGTCCATCCATTATGTACATCGGACTTGTATTTAATGCCATGTTCGGATTCAAAATCACTCACTGGTATCTCCCTTAACAATTTCCCAGTGTCAATAATCAGTATAATTCACAACTTTAGAAGACAAACTGCCTTCATCCGTATCAACAGCCAGCAGTTGCTGAATGAATTCATCATCTAAAGATGAATACACTGGGACTCAGCCATTTTGGGTCTTCTAGATAGCCCGTATTATAAAAGGGCATTTGTAAAACTTCCTTGATGCAAGGTTCAAACTACGACAGAATGCTTGTCACAGGGATCAATGTGTCAATCAAACTGAGTTTAACAACCATTTATGTCAAGCCGAAGAAACCAGACATGTAAATAGTTCTGAAAAAATACACGTCTTGACAAGTGCTACAATATTTCTAACGGCTTGACTTGCATTGCGACAAGCACTTTAAAGGATGAAAAACTGAATAAAATTGTATACTACAGAGAGTAAATTTTTATATGCATGACTTGAATTTCTTGAAACTAATATGTGGGAGTTCTTGCACATCACTACTTTTGCTTTCAAAGTGCACAAATTACCATATATGTTTGGGACACGATAAAATAATTATTTTTTTCCTGTCCCAGAACTTATGGTAAAACTTTATCATCTTGGTCGTATGTCCCAAGACTTCAGAAACAAAATAAGTTTGTATTGAATTTGCACCTCCCCACACTGCACACTGCAATAAAATAGATAAAACGCTTATGATAATAAAATGAAAGGAACTAACCTTGTATTGTTAACATTTATTCCTTTTCTTTTCATCATAAGCATTAAAGAATAAAATATATACCGTATTTTATGTATTTTTTCGTACCCTTTAATTTTTCGTACACAATCCAGTTATCAAAATAATAATTATTTAAATGTATCATAATTTTTTGTACATATCACTTTGTATTATTTGAAAAATTCATTAAATTATCAGACATAAAATTTCCACTAAGAAGATTTACGTTTGCAAAAAAGATCGAAAATACCGTATTCCTATTTTGTTTTTACAAAAATTAATGATTAATTATTGGTGAGAAAATATAATGATTGATGCATAAGCATGGGCGCCCGCAGCATCGGTCAAGGGGGGTCACATGACCTCCCTGGAAATCATACTGCAATATATATTCTGACAAGTTTAATCATGCAAATGAAGCTGAAAATATGTCACAAGATTCTGTTCAAAACGCTTAGTAAATATTAGCTTTAGTTTCAGACTGCTTCCTATACTAACTCTCCTGGCCGTGACTGACTGACCTCCCCCCCCCACTTCTGCAAAAGATCCTGCAGGCGCCCATGTGCATAAACTCTTATTGTCATTACAAAATCTACTTGTGTTTATTAACAAATGAACAAAGGACTTTACAGACCGTATCTTTAAATATTATCGTTAATTAGTTCTCCTTATGAAGTCCGTCACCGTAACAAAATACCACGTGCATTTTAAAACGAGTTCGGAAGCCCTTTGATGTTTTCTTATCCAACAAAAATTACATCTCAGTACATGCTAAAGTGAAGACCACAGACCATTGGTCAACTAGTCTTATTGTTTCATTAGTCATACAAACATAAAATATAAAAACCTTGTCATTTTCCATCGTAAATTTGAAAGTCACGGACTCCGTTAAATCGATTCATATATATACATATACTATCTTTTAAGTGCTTGTTCTGTTTTGACTTGGATATAATTACATTTTTTTGCAAATCTATTCTATGATATACCCCACTATTATCTTTATTGGCGAGTTTGAATAACAAGTAATGCATATGATCGCTTGTCCTTATAACATCTGCTATGTGGACAACGGCTTCAATAGCACCTTGACATACTTTCATTTCCCTAAAGCGAGCCTCATTTCCCTACTGGCAGCCTCGCTGATTTGACCTCTTCAGTCAATTCTTGCCCTCAATCTGGTTTCAACTAGAATAACCAAAGCGCTAAGCATGTTTAATTACTGTTTAAATAACACTGTATACCCATGTGGTTGTTGGGACAATGTACATCATAATTAAAACAAGAATGAACTGTTGATTTAGCAGTGTTTATTGCTAATGGAATATAGTAGGGTTGTAATACATGAGGATTATCCCACTCGTCAGGTAACTGAAAATAGTCTTTTTTCTCTTTGCAAAAGCTTCAAATAAAAACTACACTGAATAAATACGGTCTTATACACTGAAAAAAATTTGTTTGATTGATCTCTCTGGTGCGCGTGCACACACACACACGTGCGTCCGCACTCATGCGCATTAACTTAAATGTTGATTTCAAGTTCTTTATTTTTTATTGCAATTTGATAATGAGATTATTGTTGCGGTAAAAATACAACTTGCACTTAATTTCTTGATGATGTGGGGGTCGTATTGTTGCGTACAATTTACCAATAAATAATACCCATAACTTAAACATGTTCAAACCATCTTGATCATTTTGCCAATATTACACAACATAACAGCTACATGTTCTAAATGCAGACGAGCTTGCACACTGAGACATAATTCTCTCTCTCTCTCTCTCTCGTTCACTAATAACAACAGTACTTTTGATTTATGAGACAGAAAATATATGTTTACTTTGTACGTTTGTACCGTTAGGTTGTCGAGTAGCGTGTTTACTGTAGAACTTGTTTTGGTACGATCCTTTATTTTTCGTACAAGGTCAGCACTACCAAATGATAATTATTTATTTTACATATAATTTTTCGTACACGGAAATTAATAATTATTTTTTAGTGTACGAAAAATTACATAAAATACAGTACACAAACTTTGTATATGTAGCGTTGGAATCTATACTGTAGCGTGTATCGCTTATGTCTGACAATACACTGCACATTGTTCATTGACATGAACATTGAGAAACAAATCATGTTTGGTTGTACTCCAAAAGTTTGAATATGTTATCTGACTGAAAACTGGATCCAACAAAATAGCAAACAAGAGGGAAATAATAAACTGATTACTTACGACAACTGATATTCACGTATGACACGGTGTTAGGTGCAAAATAACCATGATTGAATTATATCCAGGTCAACTATATGACAGTATCTCACAAACAAAAATCATTATTTGAAAATACCTTCATAAAAGCGCAAGTGACAATCTTTACGCTAGCATGGGCTGCAAAAAGTATTGTTAAAGCAAGTTATTGCCGTGTATACTATTTACCCACAAACATCAATGTCCGTTTGTATTAATTATAACTACAGATGCCAAACAAATAGAAGCCCAGGTGGTGAATAAACAGAACTGGCAGCGAGTAGTGAACTCATTGTCTGAACTATCGACAGGACATCAAAGACAAAGGTTATTTTTATTACAAAGCAAGCTGATTTTGGATACTTGCAAGCTGATTTTTTTTAAAGAATATCAATACAAAGGCTATTTTATTAAAAAGCAAGCTGACCTTGAAAGCCGACTTTGGATTCTTTTAAATATGCCGAATTCTCTTTTTTTTATTTTCATTTTTCTATTTTTTTTAATATACAAAGTCAGCAGAGATATGGAATCTAACTTTGGTTCCTTTTCACCAGTATTCATGGGAATTTTGAAAATGAACTGAAACAATGGGACAAATTTTTAAAGAAACACAATATGGTGCTTCATGCATGGACATCAACAACCCAGCATTGCCCAGAAGATTGGAGAAAGTAAAATCATTTGATAAATTTATGAAGGCCAGAAGAGAAGATGATTTTGCCAACAATATGATCATTAACACGGATGAAATTATAGCGTACTATGATCTCATTCCTGGATAACTAACGATAAGATGGGGGGGGTTAAAAGTGAGAATTCGCATGACTGGTGAAGACTTGGAAAAAATCTGACTTTAGTCCTTGCAGTTTCTGCTTCAGGAGATGTGTTGTCTCTAATGATAATTTTTCAAGGCATGAGAAAGCTGAAAAGAATATTCATGCACCGAAAGAATGGATCGTACATGTGCAGGGGAAGGGTTGTGTTGACAAGATGCTGCTGCTGTGGATTCAAGAGTTTTATCTCAAGTACAGTTTTATATATATTTTTTTTAACAAAATTTCAGTCTGAGCACATTTTCCGAGATGTAATTTTCGAATGATTTAAAAGGTGTCCCACAACTTACCACTCCAAAAAATTCCCGATGTGTCCCAGAACATATAGTGCACAAAAAAATTACTCAAAAAATTAATTTATGGTATCCTAACAAATATGGTAAATATGGCAGTACAAAAGTTTGCATGAATCATGCAACTGCGTGTCCTAGGATCATCTCCGTATAACGTACTAAGTGCTTCAAGTACTGGGCAAAACCAGTTCAATTAGACGCACAAATCAATTTTGGGAACTTTATTATT